>BPTQ01000009.1:361811105-361868440 GCA_019973895.1 Chrysanthemum seticuspe
GAGGCCAAACAGAGAACATTCAGGGGCTGGGAAGCCCAAAGGTGAGGTTTAAGAATTCAACGTGGCCATTTCTAGGATTTTTCAGCCAGTTGAAGAACATTTGATTATACAAAAACTT
This sequence comes from Chrysanthemum seticuspe, assembly GCA_019973895.1. Classification (NCBI taxonomy): domain Eukaryota; kingdom Viridiplantae; phylum Streptophyta; class Magnoliopsida; order Asterales; family Asteraceae; genus Chrysanthemum; species Chrysanthemum seticuspe. The sequence goes on from BPTQ01000009.1 coordinate 361,811,224, forward strand.
ACCCAATATCTTTCGAAGATAGCGTTTGCGTGCAAGGTAAAGCAGGAGATATAGCTTTATTCCACCTCAATTTCCAGGCATGTAACCTAATGGCACCTGTAGTGCAGGGTGAAGTTTTGTTCAATTTAGTAGTAAACGCAGGTAGGCCCCAAATCCAATACCCGAGATTCGTACCTTTTCATTTTCTAAAAAACATAAAAAGATAAAAAATAATCTTCCTCAACCTCAACCTTAGCGTAGTAACTTCTCACTAGCATTCCTATTCCCCTAGAGAACGATATCAATACCCGTGGCTTACCCTAATTACTACACTACAACGATTAGGTTCACTGCCTAGGGTGTTATAAAACCTGCTCGAAGAAAAGGAAGTTTCCTTGACCCCGAACGACGCGTGTAGCGTTATCAAGTGCAAATTGGCTATCAACCGTATTTGGCAGATTTCCTTGTCCTGGATATTCCGGTGGACAAAAGTTTACCGCTATTGTTGGGGAGACCATTCTTACGAACTTGTGGAGCAATTATAGACATGGGAAGAGGCACCATGACTATTGACGATGGGATTTCGAGGCAAACATACTACCCAAAACCAAGAGGACCAATTTTAGAATGTATGGAAGATTTGGAATGGATGGACGCAAATGATGATTTAACTTGTTTTGAAGTGGGACGTGATGTCCACGGTAATCCAATGTACGGACCTTTAACTCCACCTTATTTCGATATAGAGGACGAAATGGAACGTGCGTTTGCGATAGAAGCTTTCTATAACCCATTCAAAAACATATTAGTTTACAAGAAGTTGACCGACTTTTTAGGATCTTTACCGGTGCAACTTAAGAATTTGGAGTGGAAACCCGAAGGGTCGGGGACTTACAAGAGACAAACCGGAGATGGAGCCTGGCATGTTTAGTTTGATATACTATGTCCGGACGGACGAAGATTTATGAGAAAATTCAAAACTTTTGAAACGTTCCGTGAGTTGACCGGAAAATTTCAAAGCGAGGATATTCTAAGACAAGAGTATTTTGAGGAATTTTGAGGAGAAGGCAAAGACCGTAATAACAAGCAATCATTTGCTTGAATGTCATAAACTATTTCTTTTGATTTGATGCATTAGGATTTTTGTTTCTTATTTATTTTTCATTTTATGATTGAGGTAATTTGGTTTAATGCATTATGACTATTAGTTTTGAGTTGAAGTTTGGATTAGTTCATTAGTATGATGAGTTGAGTTTTTTTTAGATTGGATGATTGTTCAAAATTTCATTTGGTGAATGAATGTTGTGTGAATCTTTAGCAGGAATTTTTGAGTAAAAATGTTGCTTGGAGGGTAAATGCCTAAGTAACATGTAAAAAGCAAAAAAAAATGAAAAAGCAAGCCGAAACGGTTGTGTCCTTGACTGAACCGGTTGCACCAGAGTATAAAAATTTCACTTTTCCAAAAACACACACACACACTAATTTTCCAGGTGGTTTTGCAAAAATTCATCCAAGAGAACAGATTGAAGGTTGTTTAAGTTGTAGGAAAACATCATGGCACCCAAACAAGTAAGCATCTACATTCAATTAACTCAATTAAGGTTTTATTAGAATATTTGATTCGAATTGAATATTAGGTCACCAATTTGGGGGTTTTTGTTATGATTCGAATTAAGTGGTAATATTTTAGGATTGAGTGGGTAATTGATATAGGAGTGAATTACAACAAGAGATTGATTGATTGATTCACCATAGAATGGATGTTGGATGATAAGATTTTTCCGAATTAGTTGGGTTGTGCGTATGAAACGAGATAAGTTGTAATTGATGGTTCATTATGATGGATGATATGTTTTTAAGAGTGATGGATGCCACATTATTAGAACTAATGATTTAAAGATATAGGATATTCAGAATGAGTTCTAAGATGTTAGATGTTTGATGATTTGAAAGCAAGGGTAGAGTAATTCTAGGATGTGGGAATCATTGAGGATGATAGAATGCGATCTAAGAGTGGTTTGGGCGTTAGAAATTCGAGTTTATGAGGATTTAGAGGCAAAAGCCTTACGCAGTCTGCACAACCGATTCGGTTGCGCATTGCAACCGAACGGTTGGTGTTTGACAAATTGGAAACCGATTCGGTTGGTGATCCAACCGAATCCGGTTGTGGTTTCTGTGTGGAATATTTTGTGAAATTTTGAAATGTATCTTAGAGGGTTCTCTAACCTTCTTGTTTGTTCTAACACTCTCATATGGTCTTATATTTGGGATTTCTACAGAGAATTATTGTAGGGAGCTCGAGTGGGAGGAAATTCCAATGAACCCACTTGTTACGAAGTTTTGTGAAAGGAACGAGAAGAAGAAGGTTAAGTATAGTGTGAAGACGGAGGAAAATGCTAATTTAAAGTTCAAAAATCTCACCGACGGAGAGAAACATGCTTTTCGGGAAAGGTTGTCGAAGTTACAACATAGGACATGTTTGGTTCCGAGGGTGATTGATTGGGATTTATTTGAGGAATGTGATTGTGAAGATGAGTTAAGAGGAATGATGCGAACGTCTTATGTATATCCAGGAGATGGAGATTCGTTCAATGATTTGTCATGGGAAAGAGCATTTAGCGTCAATGAAGAGGTCTATCGAGAATGGTGTATGGAATTCTTTTCAACCATGTATTTTGAAAGAAAGGTGGATGTTCGGAACTTGATGACGGAGATATGTATTTGGTTTAGACTTTGTGGAAGGGATCATGCTTACACGTTGCTAGCTTTTGGCGTAGCTCTTGGTTTGTATGAGCCACATGAGGTTAATCATCGATTATTTGAAACTCACTTTTCTAGACTTCGGAGGTTTGAAAAAGACTACCCTAGTATTCCCGCTTATTGGAATCAAGTGGGAGATCCTACTTGTGCTAGGAGGAATGCTTCAACCATCAGGAATCCGTTGATGAGGATACTTCACAAGTTGATTGTGACCGGGCCATTTAATAGATTTGGAAGCAGGGACAAATGTCAGAAACCGGACTTATGGGTTATGAAGTTACTGGAAGAAACTAAGGACGGTAATGCCATTTGGCAGATAGCCGAATATTTGTCTAGGAGAGCCCCGGGAATCAAGAGCAACAGTAACATTTGTGGAGGACATTTTGTGACAAGATTGGCGAAGAATCTTGGGTATTATGTTGATGAGGAATTGGCTAAGTGTGGAGAGCCAAAGTATAGTGAAACGTGGACTGCGAAAGGTTTTGGTAATGCTTTGAACAGGAGATTGAAAACCGTAGGGTTATGGGTTGAACCAAGATCACAACAGCAACCACCACAACAGCAAAGGAATATACCAATGGAGAACGTGCAAATGGGTACGTCCAGTAGTTTTGATTCAGGTTGGGGAGAGTGGAACCAACATCTAGATGAGATTCAATATAGGGATGTGTGGAGAGACTCGATGATGTTGAGAAACAACTACATCAATGATTATTCGATGCCTATCTTTCAACACATGGCTCGTGAAGCCAATTATGAGTTGCCACCCTACAATCCACCAAATGTTCCACCGTATCCTTTCCCTTACACTTCTTATCCTGGACCCTATCCGTATGCATATCCTGGGTACGCACCGTTTCCTGATCCAGTACCCCCATATGGTCGATTACCTGAAGTTGGAGGAACAAGCTACGAGGTTGGAGGATCATCATCAGGAGTTGGAGGTAAGAAGAAAAAGAGGAGAGTTCGTTCAGAAATCATAGACGAAAACTACGTAACTGAAAGTGATGATGATGAGTATGATGATGAAGAAGGAGAAGACATGAGCGAGGATGACGAGTGATTATGGATCATTCGTGAATTATGGTTTCAAAAACAATGGTCATGATGTGTTTTTAAAATAATTTCTATCTTTTGATCCATTTCTTTAGGATGTTTGGCGTACTTTGTTTGGTTATATCTAGTTTTTAGTAGTTTTGTTTTGTTTTGTGCATTGCGTGTTGCAGTTTTTGTTTGCAGGATGGATGTGTCGGAAGCTTATTGATGGTCAAATGTTTCGAGTTGGATAACTCACAGGCTTGCTAATGACCTAATGTGCATATTGCATATTCTATTCCGTGGTATCTTTTAACTATCTTTTTCCCATTTTCTTTACTTTGAAGTTCATTTTTCATTACATTGAGGACAATGCAAAACTTAAGTATGGGGGAGGGAAGAAAATAGGAAAAATGATACGCATTTTTATTTTTTTTTTAGATAACTTTTGGATGCAAGTGATTAGAAGAAATTCGCCCTTGATGGTCTAATGGTTTTCACGCGTTATTGATAATTAAAATACATAACTTGGGATTTCAATGGTAAAGTGAGAATTTTTGAAAATTTTTGAATTTGAACCAAATTACTGAAGTAATTCATTTTGGATTCGATAGCATTTTCTAGCATGCATAATAGCCTTTTTCCCACATTTTTGTGAGGTTTCTTTTTGTATAAAACACATCTTTTGTTTTATATTTGCTATGAGTGTGCCGGTGATTATGTCGATTCTAGAACTTGTACTAGTTATGCATTACGGTTAAAATCACCTTCGAGTGATCTAAATATTTTCAAGTGATAAGAGGCACCTTAGGAATAAAACCAAATGGCCTTCCATTTTTACATCTAGTGATATATTAGCTAACCACATTGGTTAGTTAACCACCTACATGGACCCATTTTGTTAGTGCTCATTTTTAGCACTAGATACCCCTAGTTACACCTTCTGAGCCATCCCTTTTCATTTTTGTTACATCCAGAAAAATACAAAAATATGTTACACTTTAAGCTTTAGCCCACCCTTATCAAGTCTATTGGTTTGTTGCTAGTTGTTTGGAATGATTGGATTGTTTTTGATGATTATGAGTTAGCCGCACTTTGCCATCCGTGTGTGCCATTCCGACAAAGACGAAGGATGCATACTTCTTATTTGTATTTTTGTGGTGATGCTTATACGAAGTGTGGGGGATATGTGATGTATGAAGAAGGATAAGTTTGTTATAAAAAAAAAAAAAAAAAAAAAAATTATAGCCAGCGAGCTATATGAGGGATATTAATTAGCCAATGAGCTAAATTGAGTTATACATATTTGCGGAGAATCGATATGTGAAGAGGAGTAATAATCATTTTTCGGGATCGTGGTTTGTATGATGACTAGCAATATGGAGGTTTGGACTTGATTTTATTTTTATTTTAAAACCAATTTCATAAACTATCCCATGCCTTATCTATACCTTTTATGAACCCTTAGCCTTAACGTTATAACCCGAATAAAAGACCTCTTTGATGAATTTATTTTCTTTGTTTTGATACTTGTACAAGCTTATGGTAAAAAGCATTGATCATGACTAGGCATTGAGTGATTTACATATACCCACCAATATATGAGTGTTGAGTGAAATCTTAAAGCCATTCGTGAGGTGTCCTAGTTATGTTATCTAAAGTGTTTGGTTCATTTTTAGAAAATTTTCACATATTATAAGCAAACCAATGATTATCTTTTTTGGTAATTATTACATTTTTCTGGAACCATGGTGTTATGGACCATTGAAATCAATCTTTGCAAATGTTAGACCTACTCGAGGGCGAGTAGAGCTTAAGTGTGGGGGAATTTGATAACGTCTAAAATGAACATGTTTTTAGTAGCGTTATTGTCAGTTTTGTGCATGATATTCGGCTATATTTACTCATAACTGTTGCAAAAGTGCAAAGATGCGTATTGTGTATGTATATGTAGCCAGGTATCGCGAATAATGAAGAAATAAAGTTTTTATGCACATTTGGAAGATTCTCAAGGAAGGAAGTTGAGCTTGGAAGCTTTTGGACTCAATGATATGGAAGCGTAGTGATTTCTAAGCATCTACAGCAAGGAAAGATCAAGTTTGGCTTTGGAAATCATCAACGTAAGCAAAGAATGAAGCGTAAGGAGAAAAGTCAATAAAATTCAAAATAGCAAAAACCCAGCCGATCGGTCATAACCCGCAACCGGATCCGGCTGGGCAATTGGTCAAGGAATAACCGATTCGGTCGGACAAGAAACCGATCCGGTTTCTGGCACTGCAGTTACACAAAATCGCATTTATTGTTGCCTTAACTCCCCATAATCATTGGAGTCCGATCATTTCTTGATATTTACTTGGAGAGAACGTTTTTTGGTCAGTTAAGCAAGAGCTTTTGCTATATAAAGAACCTAGTACTTGTATAGTAAGTGTGACACAACCAAAAGAGTGTTAGTTTACACCAAAACTAATACTAACCCTATTATTTCAGCCCAAAAGCTTAGTATTTACTGAAAAACGCCCAGGAGCAAGGAGGGAAACATTCTCATCCATTGTTTCGGTAGTTTGGAATTGTGCGGTGATCCTAGGTGATTGGAGGCGCGTGGTTGCTACAATCCACGATTTCTAATTCTTGTAATCACAAAAGTTTAGGTATTCTATGAACTTTGTTATGGAAATCTATTCTCTTGAATTGTTTGAATTACCTTGTTATGACTTGTGTTTAGATATGATTGTTTTCATGGAGTAGTTTGTGTTATACTTGTGTGTTGGAATGTAATTAATCATAATAGTGTTCTCAAAATGTGATGCATGTATATATGATCTTGTTTAAATGAGTTTGTTGGAAAAATACTAGTCTTGGATTGATTTGTCAATAAAACATGTTTTAAGAAAAAGGACCGAAAGGATTTCTCTTGTGTTTTATTCCAAAAAGTGAAGTGACAAACTAGTATGGGGATATGGTGATTGACAACCACCATGTTTTGCTTATTAAAACAAGACTAGGAACATTTTCATCACGAAGGGTCGAAAGATTCGTAAGAACAAATTTAATGAGAACATGTTGCAAACAAATGGAACTTCTATAGGATAATCATTGGGATAAGGACCGAAAGGATTACCTAAATGTTTTTGTTCTTAGAATGATTTTTACAAACGAATACCATGGTTGGGGAATCATTTGCTTATGATTTGGGCATCATACTAAGAGTATACACCAAACCTTTATGAACACTATCTATGGTTGATTATAAGACTACACACAAGTATATATTTATATTCTTGATTCGTATTTCACTAGAACACTTATTTGAGGAAGCCTTGACAAGCTTTCTTGTTAGAAACTTTTTAATCAAATCGATTTCAAACAAAAAAATCCCTTGGGACGATCCCGACTTACCAAACTTTGCTATTACGGACGAGTATACTTGCTCGTATGTGTTAATAGGTTAGACGGTTAATTCGTGTTTATAAATTTTTAAAATTGCACCAACCGAGCACATCAAGAATGTTAGTTTAAGAAATGAAAGGTCCAACCCTCTACCTTGGGATGTAGAGGGTATTTATAGTTTTGCATAATACGCCCTCTGTCGGGCTGTGGATCAGGCATACAGTGGGAAAAGACCCGTCCGTCCTCCACGGTGTTACTCTAACTAACTAACTAACTACCTGATAACGTAATGTCTATGAGCTAACATATGCTAGACAATAGTTGGGGTGACCGACACTTCGCTATGAATTTTCCAAATCCTAACAGGAATAGGCAGTTCTTAGCTGGATCTAACTGGTTCTTGTCCAAAATAGCATGTTCTTAATTGGTTCTTAATGGTTATTGGCCGAAATAGCTAGTTCTTATCTAGTCTAACTGGTTTGTACTGGTTCTTGGCAAGAATAGGCAGTTCTTTGCTGGATCTAACTGGTTCTTGGCCGTAATAGTTGGTTCCTATTTAGATCTAACTATTTGTTGGCCGAAATAGCTAGTTCTTAACTGGTTCTAACTGGTTCTTACTGGTTCTTGGGCAGAATATCTGGTTCTTTACTAGTTCTAACTGGTTCCTACTGGTTCAGGCTGTTCTGGTCATTTGGACAAGTATTTTGCTGAAAACGGAGTTAAGGTTCAAAAGTTATGGCCGTTTGAAGTTTTGACGTAGAAAGTAAACTTTGGTCAAGCCGCAAGTGATCAAACCGCAAGTAGTCAAACCGTAAAAGTGAAAACTCAGTTTTTTTGATCAAATCACAGTGGTGAAATCTCATTGGTCAAATCGCAGGATTGTCAAACCGCTGGAATATAAACCGCTTAAATCAAACCGGTTTTTATCAAACCACTTCTTATCAAATCGCTTAACTCAAACCGCTTCTTATCAAACCGCTGAAGAGAAACCGCTCGAGTGAAACCACTTAAGTCAAACCACTTATGTTAAACCGCTAAAAACAACCCGCTTGAGTCAAACCGCTTAAGTCAAACCGCTTAAGTCAAACCGCTTATGTCAAACCGCTTAAGTCAAACCGCTTCCGATACAACGAATCTAGAAAAACCGCAACCAAGAACATGACAAATTGCTTCTTTGATCAGATCAAATCGCACCTAAATGACATCAAACCGCATACAAGAAAATATTACGAGACTCAAACCTCTTCCTTGAAACTCTTCAAAAACTAAACTTTACCAATCCAAAACACTATAACCAAGATTAATTAAGCCTTACAAACCAAAACCTAAGCACTTATGATGATTCTAAACACAAAAGTACTATGAAAATTCAAACTTTAACAATTTTCGGGTATAGAATTCAAACCAACAAAACATACAAATAACCAATCTTTATGATCTAACCATGGCTCTTGATACCTATTGTTGGATATTGGTTATTGTAACACACAAACAATCTATTATATGGTTCGAATCTTAGCAAGAAACATAGAGAGAGAAAGTAGGAGATGGGATCCTTTCTAGAGAGAGAAAGTGAGAGAAAAACAAAGAGAATGTTAGATTAAGAAATGAAAGGTCCAACCCTCTACCTTGGGAGGTAGAGGGTATTTATAGTTTTACATAATACGCCCTCTGTCGGGCTGTGGATCAGGCATACAGTGGGTAAAGACTCGTCCGTCCTCCACGGTGTTACTCTAACTAACTAACTAACTACTAGATAACGTAATGTCTACGAGCTAACATATGGTAGACAATAGTTGGGGTGACCGACACTTCACTATGGATTTTCTAAATCCTAACAGCAATAGGCAGTTCTTAGCTGGATCTAAATGGTTCTTGTCCAAAATAGCATGTTCTTAACTGGTTCTTACTGGTTATTGGCCGGAATATCAAGTTCTTATCTAGTTCTAACTGGTTTGTACTGGTTCTTGGCAAGAATAGGCAGTTCTTAGCTGGATCTAACTGGTTCTTGGCCGGAATAGCTGATTCCTATTTGGATCTAACTATTTATTGTCCGAAATAGCTATTTCTTAACTGATTCTAACTGGTTCTTGGCCGTAATATCTGGTTCTTTACTAGTTCTGACTGGTTCCTACTGGTTCAGGCTGTTCCAGTCATTTTGACATGTATTTTGCTGAAAACAGAGTTACGGGTCAGAAGTTATGGCCGTTTGAAGTTTTGACGTAAAAAGTAAACTTTGGTCAAGCCGCAAGTGGTCAAACCGCAAGTAGTCAAACCGTAAAAGACAAAACTCAGTTTTTTTTATCAAATCACAATGGTGAAATCGCATTGGTCAAATCGCAGGATTGTCAAACCGCTGGAATATAAACCGCTTAAATCAAACCAGTTTTTATCAAACCGCTTCTTATCAAACTGCTTAGATAAAACCGCTGAAGACAAACCGCTTGAGTCAAACCGATTAAGTCAAACAACTTATGTCAAACCGCTAAAAACAAACCTCTTGAGTCAAACCGCTTAAGTCAAACCGCTTCCGATACAACGAATCTAGACAAACCGCATCCAAGAACTTGATAAATAGCTTCCTTGATCAGATCAAATCGCACCCAAATGACATCAAACCGCATACAAGAAAATATTACGAGACTCAAACCGCTTCCTTGAAACTCTTCAAAAACTAAACTTTACCAATCCAAAACACTATAACCAATATTAATTAAGCCTTACAAACCAAAACCTAAGCACTTATGATGATTCTAAACACAAAAGTACTATGTAAATTCAAACTTTAACACTTTTAGGGTATAAAATTCAAACCAACAAAACATACATATAACCAATCTTTATGATCTAACCATGGCTCTTGATACTAATTGTTGGATATTGGTTATTGTAACACACAAACAATCAATTATATGGTTCAAATCTTAGCAAGAAACTTAGAGAGAGAAAGTAGGAGATGGGATCCTTTCTAGAGAGAGAAAGTGAGAGAAAAACAAAGAGAATGTTAGATTAAGAAATGAAAGGTCCAACCCTCTACCTTGGGAGGTAGAGGGTATTTATAGTTTTACATAATACGCCCTCTGTCTGGCTGGGGATCAGGCATACAGTGGGTAAAGACTCGTCCGTCCTCCACGGTGTTACTCTAACTAACTAACTAACTACTAGATAACATAATGTCTACGAGCTAACATATGCTAGACAATAGTTGGGGTGACCGACACTTCACTATGGATTTTCTAAATCCTAACAGGAATAGGCAGTTCTTAGCTGGATCTAACTGGTTCTTGTCCAAAATAGCATGTTCTTAACTGGTTCTTACTGGTTATTGGCCGGAATAGCCGGTTCCTATTCGGATCTAACTATTTATTGGCCGAAATAGCTAGTTCTTAACTGGTTCAAACAGGTTCTTGGCCGGAATATCTGGTTCTTTACTAGTTCTGACTGGTTCCTACTGGTTCAGGTTGTTCCGGTCATTTTGACAGGTATTTTGCTGAAAATGGAGTTACGGTTCAAAAGTTATGGCCATTTGAAGTTTTGACGTAAAAAGTAAACATTGGTCAAGCCGCAAGTGGTCAAACCGCAAGTAGTCAAACCGTAAAAGTCAAAACTCAGTTTTTTTGATCAAATCACAGTGGTCAAATCGCATTGGTCAAATCGCAGGATTGTCAAACCGCAGGAATACAAACCGCTTAAATCAAACCGCTTTTTATTAAACCGCTTCTTATCAAACCGCTTAACTCAAACCGCTCCTTATCAAATCGCTTAGATCAAACCGCTTGAGTGAAACCACTTAAGTCAAACCATTTACGTTAAACCGCTAAAAACAAACCGCTTAAGTCAAACCGCTTATGTCAAACCGTTAAAGTCAAACCGCTTAAGTCAAACCGCTTCTAATACAATGAATCTTGACAAACCGCAACCAAGAACTTGACAAATGGCTTCCTTGATCAGATCAAATCACACCTAAATGACATCAAACCGCATACAAGAAAATATTACGAGACTCAAACCTCTTCCTTGAAACTCTTCAAAAACTAAACTTTACCAATCCAAAACACTATAACCAAGATTAATTAAGCCTTACAAACCAAAACCTAAGCACTTATGATGATTCTAAACACAAAAGTACTATGAAAATTCAAACTTTAACACTTTTAGGGTATAGAATTCAAACCAACAAAACATATAAATAACCAATCTTTATTATCTAACCATGGCTCTTGATACCAATTGTTGGATATTGGTTATTGTAACACACAAATAATCAATTATATGGTTCGAATCTTAGCAAGAAACTTAGAGAGAGAAAGTAGGAGATGGGATCCTTTCTAGAGAGAGAAAGTGAGAGAAAAACAAAGAGAATGTTAGATTAAGAAATGAAAGGTCCAACCCTCTATCTTGGGAGGTAGAGGGTATTTATAGTTTTACATAATACGCCCTCTGTCAGGCAGTAGATCAGGCATACAGTGGGTAAAGACCCGTCCGTCCTCCACGGTGTTACTCTAACTAACTAACTAACTACTAGATAATGTAATGTCTACGAGCTAACATATGCTAGACAATAGTTGGGGAGACCGACACTTCACTATGGATTTTCTAAATCCTATAAGGAATAGGCAGTTCTTAGCAGGATCTAACTAGTTCTTGTCCAAAATAGCATGTTCTTAACTAGTTCTTACTGGTTATTGGCCGGAATAGCTAGTTCTTATCTAGTTCTAATTGGTTTGTACTGGTTCTTGGCAAGAATAGGCAGTTATTAGCTGCATCTAACTGGTTCTTGGCCGGAATAGCTGGTTCCTATTTGGATCTAACTATTTATTGGCCGAAGTAGCTAGTTCTTAACTGGTTCAAACTGGTTCTTCGCCAGAATATCTGGTTCTTTAGTAGTTCTGACTGATTCCTACTGGTTCAGGCTGTTCCGGTCATTTTGACAGGTATTTTGCAGAAAACGGAGTTACGGTTCAAAAGTTATGGCCGTTTGAAGTTTTGACGTAAAAAGTAAACTTCGGTCAAGCCGCAAGTGGTCAAACCAAAAGTTGTCAAACCGTAAAAGTCAAAACTCAGTTTTTTTGATCAAATCACAATGGTCAAATCGCAGGATTGTCAAACCGCTGGAATACAAACCGATTTTTATTAAACCGCTTCTTTTCAAACCGCTTAACTCAAACCGCTCCTTATCAAACCGCTTAGATCAAACCGCTGAAGAGAAACCGCTTGAGTGGAACCACTTATGTTAAACCGCTAAAAACAAACCGCTTGAGTCAAACCGCTTATGTCAAACCGCTGAAGTCAAACTGCTTCCGATACAACGAATCTAAAAAAACCGCATCCAAGAACTTGTCAAATCGCTTCCTTGATCAGATCAAATCGCACCCAAATGACATCAAACCGCATACAAGAAAATATTACGAGACTCAAACCGCTTCCTTGAAACTCTTCAAAAACTAAACTTTACCAATCCAAAATACTATAACCAAGATTAATTAAGCCTTAAAAACCAAAACTTAAGCACTTATGATGATTCTAAACACAAAAGTACTATGAAAATTCAAACTTTAACACTTTTAGCAAGAAACTTAGAGAGAGAAAGTAGGAGATGGGATCCTTTCTAGAGAGAGAAAGTGAAAGAAAAACAAAGATAAAGTTAGATTAAGAAATGAAAGGTCCAGCCCTCTACCTTGGGAGGTAGAGGGTATTTATAGTTTTACATAATACGCCCTTTGTCTTGCTGTGGATCAGGCATACGGTGGGTAAAGACCCGTCCGTCCTACACGGTGTTACTCTAACTAACTAACAAATTACCAGATAACGTAATGTCTACGAGCTAACATATGCTAGACAATAGTTGGGGTGACCGACACTTTGCTATGGATTTTCTAAATCCTAACAGGAATAGGCAGTTCTTAGCTGGATCTAACTGGTTCTTGTCTAAAATAGCATGTTCTTAACTGGTTCTTACTGGTTATTGGTCGGAATAGCTAGTTCTTATCTGGTTTGTACTGGTTCTTGGCAAGAATAGGCAGTTCTTAGCCGGATCTAACTGGTTCTTGGCCGGAATAGCTGGTTCCTATTTTTATCTAACTATTTATTGGCCGAAATAGCTAGTTCTTAACTGGCTCAAACTGGTTCTTGGCCGGAATATCTGGTACTTTACTAGTTCTGACTGGTTCCTACTGGTTCAGGCTGTTCCGGTAATTTTGACAGGTATTTTGCTTAAAACGGAGTTACGGTTCAAAAGTTATGGCCGTTTGAAATTTTGACGTAAAAAGTAAATTTTGGTCAAGCCGCAAGTGGTCAAACCGAAAGTAGTCAAACCGTAAAAGTCAAAACTCTGTTTTTTTGATCAAATCACAGTGGTCAAATCGCATTGGTCAAATCGCAGGATTGTCAAACCGCTGGATTACAAACCGATTTTTATTAAACCGCTTCTTATCAAACCGCTTAACTCAAACCGCTCCTTATCAAACCGCTTAGATCAAACCGCTGAAGAGAAACCGCTTGAGTTAAACCACTTAAGTCAAACCACTTATGTTGAACAGCTAAAAATAAACAGCTTGAGTCAAACCGCTTAAGTCAAACCGCTTATGTCAAACCGCTTAAGTCAAACCGCTTCCGATACAACGAATCTAAACAAACCGCATCCAAGAACTTGACAAATCGCTTCCTTGATCAGATCAAATCGCACCCAAATGACATCAAACCGCATACAAGAAAATATTACGAGACTCAAACCGCTTCCTTGAAACTCTTCAAAAACTAAACTTTACCAATCCAAAACACTATAACCAAGATTAATTAAGCCTTAAAAACCAAAACCTAAGCACTTGTGATGATTCTAAACACAAAAGTACTATGAAAATTCAAACTTTAACACTTTTAGCAAGAAACTTAGAGAGAGAAACTAGGAGATGAGATCCTTTCTAGAGAGAGAAGGTGAGAGAAAAACAAAGAGAATGTTAGATTAAGAAATGAAAGGTCCAGCCCTCTACCTTGTGAGGTAGAGGGTATTTATAGTTTTACATAATACGCCCTATGTCTGGCTGTGGATCAGGCATACTGTGGGTAAAGACCCGTCCGTCCTCCACGGTGTTACTCTAACTAACTAACAAACTACCAGATAACGTAATGTCTACGAGCTAACATATGCTAGACAATAGTTGGGGTGACCGACACTTTGCTATGGATTTTCTAAATCCTAACAGGAATAGGCAGTTCTTAGCTGGATCTAACTGGTTCTTGTCTAAAATAGCATGTTCTTAACTGGTTCTTACTGGTTATTGGCCGGAACAGCTAGTTCTTATCTGGTTCTAACTGGTTTGTACTGGTTATTGGCAAGAATAGGCAGTTCTTAGCTGGATCTAACTGGTTCTTTGCCGGAATAGCTGGTTCCTATTTGGATCTAACCATTTATTGGCCGAAATAGCTAGTTCTGAACTGGTTAAACTGGTTCTTGCCCGGAATATCTGGTTCTTTACTAGTTCTGACTGGTTCCTACTGGTCCAGGCTGTTCCGGTCATTTTGACAGGTATTTTGCTGAAAACGGAGTTACGGTTCAAAAGTTATAGCCGTTTAAAGTTTTGACGTAAAAAGTAAACTTTGGTCAAGCCGCAAGTGGTCAAACCGCAAGTAGTCAAACCGTAAAAGTCAAAACTCAGTTTTTTTGATCAAATCACAGTGGTCAAATCGCATTGGTCAAATCGCAGGATTGTCAAACCGCTGGAATACAAACCGCTTAAATCAAACCGCTTTTTATTAAACCGCTTCTTATCAACCCGCTTAACTCAAACCGCTCCTTATCAAACCGCTTAGATCAAACCGCCGAAGAGAAACCGCTTGAGTGAAACCACTTAAGTCAAAACCACTTATGTTAAACCGCAAACCAAACAGCTTGAGTCAAACCGCTTAAGTCAAACCGCTTAAGTCAAACCGCTTATGTCAAACCGCTTAAGTCAAACCGCTTCCGATACAACGAATCTAAACAAACCGCATCCAAGAACTTGACAAATCACTTCCTTTATCAGATCAAATCGCACCCAAATGACATCAAACCGCATACAATAAAATATTACGATACTCAAACCGCTTCCTTGAAACTTTTCAAAAACTAAACTTTATCAATCCAAAACACTATAACCAAGATTAATTAAGCCTTAAAAACCAAAACCTAAGCACTTATGATGATTCTAAACACAAAAGTAGTATGAAAATTCAAACTTTAACACTTTTAGGGTATAGAATTCGAACCAACAAAACATACAAATAACCAATATTTATGATCTAACCATGGCTCTTGATACCAATTGTTGGATATTGGTTATTGTAACACACAAACAATCAATTATATGGTTCAAATCTTAGCAAGAAAATTAGAAAGAGAAAGTAGGAGATGGGATCCTTTCTAGAGAGAGAAAGTGAGAGAAAAACAAAGAGAATGTTAGATTAAGAAATGAAAGGTCCAACCCTCTACCTTGGGATGTAGAGGGTATTTATAGTTTTACATAATACGCCCTCTGTCGGGCTGTGGATCAGGCATACAGTGGGTAAAGACCCGTCCGTCCTCCACGGTGTTACTCTAACTAACTAACTAACTACCAGATAACGTAATGTCAATCAGCTAACATATGCTAGACAATAGTTGGGGTGACCGACACTTCGCTATGGATTTTCTAAATCCTAACAGGAATAGGCAGTTCTTAGCTGGATCTAACTGGTTCTTGTCCAAAATAGCTCTTACTGGTGATTGGCCGGAATAGCTAGTTCTTATCTAGTTCTAACTGGTTTGTACTGGTTCTTGGCAAGAATAGGCAGTTCTTAACTGGATCTAACTGGTTCTTGGCCAGAATAGCTGGTTCCTATTTGGATCTAACTATTTGTTGGCCGAAATAGCTAGTTCTTAACTGGTTCTAACTGGTTCTTACTGGTTCTTGGCCGGAATATCTGGTTCTTTACTAGTTCTAACTGGTTCCTACTGGTTCAGGCTGTTCTGGTCATTTGGATAGGTATTTTGCTGAAAACGGAGTTACGGTTCAAAAGTTATGGCGGTTTGAGGTTTTGACGTAAAAAGTAAACTTTGCTCAAGCCGCAAGTGGTCAAACCGCAAGTAGTCAAACCGTAAAAGTCAAAACTCAGTTTTTTTTAACAAAGCTCAATGGTGAAATCGCATTGGTCAAATCGCAGGATTGTCAAACCGCTGGAAAATAAACCGCTTAAATCAAACCGGTTTTTATCAAACCGCTTCTTATCAAATCGCTTAACTCAAACCGCTTCTTATCAAACCGCTTAGATCAAACCGCTGAAGACAAACCGCTTGAGTCAAACTGCTTAAGTCAAACCACTTATGTCAAACCGCTAAAAATAAACCGCCTGATTCAAACCGCTTATGTCAAACCGCTTAAGTCAAACCGCTTATGTCAAACTGCTTAAGTCAAACCGCTTCTGATACAATGAATCTAGAAAAACCGCAACCAAGAACTTGACAAATTGCTTCCTTGATCAAATCAAATCGCACCTAAATGACATCAAACCGCATACAAGAAAATATTACGAGACTCTAACCTCTTCCTTGAAACTCTTCAAAAACTAAACTTTACCAATCCAAAACACTATAACCAAGATTAATTAAGCCTTACAAACCAAAACCTAAGCACTTATTATGATTCTAAACACAAAAGTACTATGAAAATTCAAACTTTAACACTTTTAGGGTATAGAATTCAAACCAACGAAACATACAAATAACCAATCTTTATGATCTAACCATGGCTCTTGATACCAATTGTTGGATATTAGTTATTATAACACACAAACTATCAATTATATGGTTCGAATCTTAGCAAGAAACTTAGAGAGAGAAAGTAGGAGATGGGATCCTTTCTAGAGAGAGAAAGTGAGAGAAAAACAAAGAGAATTTTAGATTAAGAAATGAAAGGTCCAACCCTATACCTTGGATTTTCTAACTAAATACGCCCTCTGTCGGGCTGTGGATCAGGCATACAGAGGGTAAAGACCCGTCCGTCCTCCACGGTGTTACTCTAACTAACTAACTAACTACTAGATAACGTAATGTCTATGAGCTAACATATGCTAGACAATAGTTGGGGTGACCGACACTTCACTATGGATTTTCTAAATCCTAATAGGAATAGGCAGTTCTTTGCTGGATCTAACTAGTTCTTGTCCAAAATAGCATGTTCTTAACTGGTTCATACTGGTTATTGGTCGGAATAGCTAGTTCTTATCTAGTTCTATCTGGTTTGTACTGGTTCTTGGCAAGAATAGGCAGTTATTAGCTGGATCTAACTGGTTCTTGGCCGGAATAGCTGGTTCCTATTTGGATCTAACTATTTATTGGCCGAAATAGCTAGTTCTTAACTGGTTCAAACTGGTTCTTGGCCGGAATATCTGGTTCTTTACTAGTTCTAACTGGTCCCTACAGGTTCATGCTATTCCGGTCATTTTGATAGTTATTTTGCTGAAAACGGAGTTACGGTTCAAAATTTATGGCCGTTTGAAGTTTTGACGTAAAAAGTAAACTTTTGTCAAGTCGCAAGTGGTCAAACCGCAAGTAGTCAAACCGTAAAAGTCACAACTCAGTTTTTTTGATCAAATCACAGTGGTCAAATCGCATTGGTCAAATCGCAGGATAGTCAAACCGCTGGAATACAAACCGCTTTTTATTAAACCGCTTCTTATCAAACCGTTTAACCCAAACCGCTCCTTATCAAACCGCTTAGATCAAACCGCTGAAGAGAAACCGCTTGAGTGAAACCACTTATGTTAAACCGCTAAAAACAAACCGCTTGAGTCAAACCACTTATGTCAAACCGCTTAAGTCAAACCGCTTCTGATACAATAAATCTAGACAAACCGCAACCAAGAACTTGACAAATTGCTTCCTTGATCAGATCAAATCGCACCTAAATGACATCAAACCGTATACAAGAAAATATTACGAGACTCAAACCTCTTCCTTGAAACTCTTCAAATACTAAACTTTACCAATCCAAAACACTATAACCAAGATTAATTAAGCCTTACAAACCTAAACCTAAGCCCTTATGATGATTCTAAACACAAAAGTACTATGAAAATTAAAACTTTAACACTTTTAGGGTATAGAATTCAAACCAACAAAACATACAAATAACCAATCTTTATGATCTAACCATGGCTCTTGATACCAATTGTTGCATATTAGTTATTGTAACACATAAACAATCAATTATATGGTTCGAATCTTAGCAAGAAACTTAGAGAGAGAATGTAGGAGATGGGATCCTTTCTAGAGAGAGAAAGTGAGAGAAAAACAAAAAGAAAGTTAGATTAAGAAATGAAAGGTCCATCCCTCTACCTTGAGAGGTAGAGGGTATTTATAGTTTTACATAATACGCCCTCTGTCGGGTAGTAGATCAGGCATACAGTGGGTAAAGACCCGTCCGTCTTCCACGGTGTTACTCTAACTAACTAACTAACTACTAAATAACGTAATGTCTACGAGCTAACATATGCTAGACAATAGTTGGGGTGACCGACACTTCACTATGGATTTTCTAAATCCTAACAGGTATAGGCAGTTCTTAGGTGGATCTAACTAGTTCTTGTCCAAAATAGCATGTTCTTAACTGGTTCTTACTGGTTATTGGCCGGAATAGCTAGTTCTTATCTAGTTCTAACTGGTTTGTACTGGTTCTTGGCAAGAATAGGCAGTTATTTGCTGGATCTAACTGGTTCTTGGCCGGAATAGCTGGTTCCGATTTAGATCTAACTATTTATTGGCCGAAATAGCTAGTTCTTAACTGGTTCAAACTGGTTCTTGGCCGAAATATCTGATTCTTTACCAGTTCTGACTGGTTCCTACTGGTTCAGGCTGTTCCGGTCATTTTGAAAGGTATTTTGCTGAAAACAGAGTTACGGTTCAAAAGTTATGGCCGTTTGAAGTTTTGACGTAAAAAGTAAACTTTGGTCAAGCAGCAAGTGGTCAAACCGCAAGTAGTCAAACCGTAAAAGTCAAAACTCAGGTTTTTTGATCAAATCACAGTGGTCAAATCGCATTGGTCAAATCGCAGGATTGTCAAACCGCTGGAATACAAACCGATTTTTATTAAACCGCTTCTTATCAAACCGCTTAACTCAAACCGCTCCTTATCAAACCGCTTAGATCAAACCGCTGAAGAGAAACCGCTTGAGTGAAACCACTTAAGTCAAACCACTTACGTTAAACCGCTAAAAACAAACCACTTGAGTCAAACCGCTTAAGTGAAACCGCTTAAGTCAAACCGCTTATGTCAAACCGCTTAAGTCAAACAGCTTCCGATACAACGAATCTAAACAAACCGCATCCAAGAACTTGACAAATCGCTTCCTTGATCAGATCAAATCGCACCCAAATGACATCAAACCGCATACAAGAAAATATTACGAGACTCAAACCGCTTCCTTGAAACTCTTCAAAAACTAAACTTTACCAATCCAAAACACTATAACCAAGATTAATTAAGCCTTAAAAACCAAAACCTAAGCACTTATGATGATTCTAAACACAAAAGTAGTATGAAAATTCAAACTTTAACAGTTTTAGGGTATAGAATTCGAACCAACAAAGCATACAAATAACCAATCTTTATGATCTAACCATGGCTCTTGATACCAATTGTTGGATATTGGTTATTGTAACACATAAACAATCAATTATATGGTTCGAATCTTAGCAAGAAACTTAGAGAGAGAAAGTAGGAGATGGGATCCTTTCTAGAGGGAGAAAGTGAGAGGAAAACAAAGAGAATGTTAGATTAAGAAATGAAAGGTCCAACCGTCTACCTTGGGAGGTAGAGGGTATTTTTAGTTTTACATAATACGCCCTCTGTCGGGCTGTGGATCAGGCATACAGTAGGTAAAGACCCGTCCGTCCTCCACGGTGTTACTCTAACTAACTACCAGATAACGTAATGTCTACGAGCTAACATATGCTAGACAATAGTTGGGGTGACCGACACTTCACTATGGATTTCTAAATCCTAACAGGAATAGGCAGTTCTTAGCTGGATCTAACTAGTTCTTGACCAAAATAGCATGTTTTTAACTGGTTCTTACTGGTTATTGGCCGGAATAGCTAGTTCTTATCTAGTTTAACTGGTTTTTATTGGTTCTTGGCAAGAATACGCAGTTCTTAGCTGGATCTAGCTTGTTCTTGGCCGGAATAGCTGGTTCCAATTTGGATCTAACTATTTATTGGCCGAAATAGCTAGTTCTTAACTGGTTCCAACTGGTTCTTGGCCTAAGTATCTGGTTCTTTACTAGTTCGGACTGGTTCCTACTGGTTCAGGCTGTTCCGGTCATTTTGACAGGTATTTTGCTGAAAACGAAGTTACGGTTCAAAAGTTATGACCGTTTGAAGTTTTGACGTAAAAACTAAACTTTGGTCAAGCAGCAAGTGGTCAAACCGCAAGTAGTCAAACCGTAGAAGTCAAAACTCAGTTTTTTTGATCAAATCACAGTGGTCAAATCGCAGTATTGTCAAACCGCTGGAATACAAACCGCTTAAATCAAACCGCTTTTTATTAAACCGCTTCTTATCAAACCGCTTAACTCAAACCGCTTCTTATCAAACTGCTTAGATCAAACCGCTGAAGAGAAACCGCTTGAGTGAAACCACTTATGTTAAACCGCTAAAAACAAACCGCTTGAGTCAAACCGCTTAAGTCAAACCGCTTATGTCAAACCGCTTAAGTCAAACCGCTTCCGATACAACGAATCTAGACAAACCGCATCCTAGAACTTGACAAATCGCTTCCTTGATCAGATCAAATCGCACCCAAATGACATCAAACCGCATACAAGAAAATAATACGAGACTCAAACGGGTTCCTTGAAACTCTTCAAAAACTAAACTTTACCAATCCAAAACACTATAACCAAGATTAATTAAACCTTAAAAACCAAAACCTAAGCACTTATGATGATTCTAAACACAAAAGTACTATGAAAATTCATACTTTAACACTTTTAGGGTATAGAATTTGAACCAACAAAACATTCAAATAACCAATCTTTATGATCTAACCATGGCTGTTGATACCAATTATTGGATATTGGTTATTGTAACACACAAACAATCAATTATATG
Organism: Chrysanthemum seticuspe; assembly: GCA_019973895.1. NCBI lineage: Eukaryota > Viridiplantae > Streptophyta > Magnoliopsida > Asterales > Asteraceae > Chrysanthemum > Chrysanthemum seticuspe. The sequence continues at coordinate 361,832,507 of BPTQ01000009.1, forward strand.
GTTCGAATCTTAGCAAGAAACTTAGAGAGAGAAAGTAGGAGATGGGATCCTTTCTAGAGAGAGAAAGTGAGAGAAAAACAAAGAGAATGTTAGATTAAGAAATGAAAGGTCCAACCCTCTACCTTGGGAGGTAGAGGGTATTTATAGTTTTACATAATACGCCCTCTGTTGGGCTATGGATCAGTGGGTAAAGACCCGTCCGTCCTCCACGGTGTTACTCTAACTAACTAACTAACTACTAGATAACGTAATGTCTACGAGCTAACATATGCAAGACAATAGTTGGGGTGACCGACACTTCACTATGGATTTTCTAAATCCTAACAGGAATAGGTAGTTCTTAGCTGGATCTAACTGGTTCTTGTCCAAAATAGCATGTTCTTAACGGGTTCTTACTGGTTATTGGCCGGAATAGCTAGTTCTTATCTAGTTCTAACTGGTTTGTACTGGTTCTTGGCAAGAATAGGCACTTCTTAGTTGGATCTAACTGGTTCTTGGCCGGAATAGCTGGTTCCTATTTGTATCTAACCATTTATTTGCCGAAATAGCTAGTTCTTAACTGGTTCTAACTGGTTCTTCGCCGGAATATGTGGTTCTTTACTAGTTCTAACTGGTTCCTACTGGTTCAGGCTGTTCAGGTCATTTTGACAGGTATTTTGCTGAAAACGGAGTTACAGTTCAAAAGTTATGGCCTTTTGAAGTTTTGACGTAAAAGTAATCGTTAGTCAAGCCGCAAGTGGTCAAACCGCAAGTAGTCAAACCGTAAAAGTCAAAACTCAGTTTTTTTGATCAAATCACAGTGGTCAAATCGCATTGGTCAAATCGCAGGATTGTCATACCGCTGGAATACAAACCGCTTAAATCAAACCGCTTTTTATTAAACCGCTTCTTATCAAACCGCTTAACTCAAACCGCTCCTTATCAAACCGCTTAGATCAAACCATTGAAGACAAACCGCTTGAGTGAAACCGCTTAAGTCAAACCTGTAACACCCCAACCCGGCAAGGGTAGAAGTGTCACATTCTGGTGTCATATCAGAACATACAAATAAAATTTTACAAGCGGAAGTCTTAAAGAATCAAGTACCAAGTCATATAATCGAATGACCTACAAGGAAAATTACAAAATCCAAAATTTTTAAAATAAAATGCAATCTAAAAACAATAGCTCTTCAAATCAGTCCAAAATAAAAAGGTAACTAAGGTTGATCTACTCATACAATCCAACTCTTAGCCCATCAAAGCCCATCTTCCAACCAAAAACCTGCCGCAGGAAAAGAAATGCGGCTGAGCTTAAAAAGCCCCGTGAACAGATATAACAAAACGAAAGCTAAACAAAATCATAAATACGAAATGAAACAAAGGAAACGATAACAAGGTCGCAACGGAAAGGAAACAATGAGTCAATGAGGATCCTGCATAACACAATTATACAAATATCCAGCAAGAACAGCAATCAAAGGAGTACACAACAAAGCAACGCATCCATGACATATATATATTCACATATAAGCAAACAGACGTACAAGCACCGAAACAAAATCAAGCATACCAGACGTAGCATCCACTCAACATAAGAATAGCATGCAATCAAATCAGGAAATTAGAATATAAATAAGCCAGACGGAAAACTAAAAGCAAGCGGAAGCAATTAATTAGGAAGTGAGCATGGCAATCACACAAGACAAATAACCCACAGTTAATAACATAACAGTATCATAACAGATATAAGCATGGCAAGTCGACAATTAGTAATAAGACACCAATGGATAATCATAGCCTATGAAAATAATTAAACGGAGGTATCCATAATAAACAGAAAATCGACTGATTGCACTCTAACATGATCACCAGACCAATGAAGGTTCACATAACAGTAAGATAACATATATTCAGATGACAACAGTTGAATCATATAGTCGCATATTAATCATATCGTAGCAGGATAAACAGTAATCAAATAGAACATGTAACATCACAATCAAATTCAATAATCATATAATAACCCGGTACGTGAATGGAATAGTAGTCTAAAGCAACAGAATAAGTGTGTGACAGATCAATGCAATAGAATATATATCTCAGTAGTAGAGTGAGTCGCATAAGGGTGCAGAGTAATGGACAATTAATACAGAATATGGTGCATTGGGAAATACAGAAGGTACAATGTAGGTATATCAACAGTGTAAGGGTTGTTAGAAATCTATCCCGACCAACAATACAATACAATCAATAGTGGCATTAGCAGCACAGTATCCAATAGTAGCCATCGTATTCGGAGGGGTGACCTCGGAATACCAAACAAATAGGAGGGGAGACCTCAGTAACCAATGGAGTAGCTAGCTCCCAGACTGTGAGGGGGTGTATTGCACACACGCACCACATCATCAATACAATATCAATACAATCAATCAATACAATACAAATCTAGGATGCATCCATACGCCCCCTGCATTACAATAATGGCCAATGCAATATATCTGAAGCGCGCAATAATCAATACAATAATGGTGACAGTGTGGAGCATCACTCAACCACACTAGAGTCATGCCATTGGTGCATCAATGACACGGCTATGTTACCTTCATGGCTAGGATAACAGTATTTGGCTCGGGTATCAATCTGAAGGGTCAGACAAAATTTCAAAGTGTAGCAATATATAAGTCTTCATAAGCAAAAGTGCAATATCAATAGTTCACAATTCAGAGGTCCATAGCAATAGTTCAATATCAAGGTCCAATATCAATGTTTCAATATCAAAAGTTCAATAGCACAGGTCAATAGCAAAATTTCAATAGCAAAGGTTCAGTAGCAAAGGGTTCAATATCAGAGGGTCAATAGCAATGAATCGTAGCAATGAAATATCATAAGCGGAACAAAGTTGAAGGATCAGAAAATCATGAGAAACCCCTACTGAAAAGGGATATAATATTTGTACCTTATTCGAAGCAAGCAAAATAGAAAGTAATGTCACACGATGAGTCAATCTTGCCGCCCGAAACCTTGGAGCGTGATCAAGTAACAAGAGAAAAACATAAATAACGAGCTAATCAAACCCTCCTTAATATCCTTAAATACTTCGACCAACAGCAGCCTTGGATTGAGTTGATGTCGACAGAAAAAGAAGATGGAGGAGGGAGCCTTTTTGCCGTCTATTTTCTTGTGTAAGTAGTTAGGGTTTTTGTGATTTCCTTTGAAAGAGATTAGTATGCATTTAAGATTGATTTGAGACATTTTAGGAATATATCTTGGCCCTTAGGCGTTTTTTTTGTAGCCGAACAATGAGGTGAGTTACAAGACCAATTCTCAATTTATTTAGTTTCCTAAATCACTTGTACATTTTATTTATTTTAATTCCTAAGTAGTATAGGTAACATTTTAATGTGTTATGAGATTATTTATTTTAAAATTATAAGTTTTATTTTCGTGTCTTACAATATTAATTATAAGGTGACATTTAACATACTCAACGAGCTCGTTACATTTTACGGATTTCTACAATAAGGGTATTATGGTCTTTTAAACGCGTTCACGATTTTAGGGTTTTACTACTCTTCCTCTCTAAAAGAAAATTTTCGTCCTTGAAAATTAAAACCGCGAAGGTACACGGAGACGTAAACGTTTAGGGCAGACGTAGCAATCCATAGTCTCACACAGATCATAACGATATCAGTTCCAAAGCGTACAGAACTTATACATAACAGATGTCGGTGAGAATCTCACAAGGAGGTACAAAATTCCAAACGAACATGAGGAGTGACAAGTAACGGATTTAAGTCATAGTCCATTCACGTACCAACCCCAAGCATTTCCCAAGGCGTCGTATGATTTCAATAAGTTCGGATTATATGATCTCGGTATTATCACGTTGATCAGGCGTTATTATACTTGCATCACATAAAAAGTCCTTATTGTCATCATATTGTGTCTCGGGTCATGATAAACCACATAACCAATATCACAACAAAACAAATATCATACAGATAGTAAGCAACATACCAAAATAGGCTAGATCACATACATACAACATATACTACATCAGACAACTTACCATATCACCAAAGAAGAAGGCCACCAACTTGCTTGAGACGGTTCCTCATGAGTCATTACTGACGATCCAGAAGAAAAGCTGAGATATTACCAAAATGCTATACGATAAGACTTCACGATTCAAACCGAGTTCTGAACAAATCAAAGAAAAGCAATACCGATCAAAATCACTTAACAAAATATCAGCTGCCTCAAAACGCGTGACAAACAAATCGGAGTAACACGAGTCGCGCCCAATCATGTGAAGTAGGTAAACCTTCTTAGCCACCAGTTGAACCTTGTCTCCGTCTTTGCGCCTTTGGTTGGTCCGTCCAGCTCCCTCCAGCAGCATCCTGATGTCTCCAACAACCTGGCAGTCGGGTGCGGCTTCTGCTACACGAACCTCTCCAGCTCAGGAACTGTTGCAGCAACGCAGGGTCGGCACCATCATCTTTGATTCCACGAGTGGTCTCCATCTAACGATCGACAAACAAATGTGCGAAGACAAATCAAACAAAACCAAATGTGAAAAGAAGAAGGTCAAATCAGTGAAGACAAAAGAATATCGAAGTCAAATTTGAACAAAAATTAAAAGGAATAGAAAGAGATCAGAACAGACAAAAGCCTAATGTCTACCCAGTCCTCACAGGTCAATCCTAAGGTCAACAAGATGAAACCTTTGCTCAGTTTCGAACTCAAGACCTTTAGTTTAAAGGTACACGCCTCACCCAACTCAGCCAAAGGTGTTACTTTACCTTTGCTCAGAACTCGGTTTGAATCGTGAAGTCTTTTCGTATAGCTGGATCTAACTGGTTCTTGTCCAAAATAGCATGTTCTTAACTGGTTCTTACAGGTTATTGGCCGGAATAGCTAGTTCTTATCTAGTTCTAACTGGTTTGTACTGGTTCTTGGCAAGAATAGGCAGTTCTAAGCTAGATCTAACTGGTTCTTGGCCGGAATAGCTGGTTCCTATTTGTATCTAACCATTTATTGGCCGAAATAGCTAGTTCTTAACTGGTTCTAACTGGTTCTTGGCCGGAATATCTGGTTCTTTACTAGTTCTAACTGGTTCCTACTTGTTCAGGCTGTTCAGGTCATTTTGACAGGTATTTTGCTAAAAACGGAGTTACAGTTCAAAAGTTATGGCCGTTTGAAGTTTTGACGTAAAATTAATCGTTAGTCAAGCCGCAAGTGGTCAAACCGCAAGTAGTCAAACCGTAAAAGTCAAAACTCAGTTTTTTTGATCAAATCACAGTGGTCAAATCGCATTGGTCAAATCGCAGGATTGTCAAACCGCTGGAATACAAACCGCTTTTTATTAAACCGCTTCTTATCAAACCGCTTAACTCAAACCGCTCCTTATCAAACCGCTTAGATCAAACCATTGAAGACAAACCGCTTGAGTGAAACCGCTTAAGTCAAACCACTTATGTCAAACCGCTAAAAACAAACCGCATGAGTCAAACCTCTTAAGTCAAACCGCTTAAGTCAAACCGCTTATGTCAAACCGCTTAAGTCAAACCACTTCTGATACAACGAATCTAAACTAACCGCATCCAAGAACTTGATAAATCGCTTCCTTGATCAGATCAAATCGCACCTAAAATACATCAAACCGCATACAAGAAAATATTACGAGACTCAAACCGCTTCCTTGAAACTCTTCAAAAACTAAACTTTACCAAGCCAAAACACTATAACCAAGATTAATTAAGCCTTACAAACCAAAACCTAAGCACTTATGATGATTCTAAATACAAAATTACTATGAAAATTCAAGCTTTAACACTTTTAGGGTATAGAATTCAAACCAACAAAACATACAAATAACCAATCTTTATGATCTAACCATGGCTCTTGATACCAATTGTTGGATATTGGTTATTGTAACACACAAACAATCAATTATATGGTCCGAATCTTAGCAAGAAACTTAGAGAGAGAAAGTAGGAGATGGGATCCTTTCTAGAAAGAGAAAGTGAGAGAAAAACAAAGAGAATGTTAGATTAAGAAATGAAAGGTCCAACCCTCTACCTTGGGAGGTAGAGGGTATTTATAGTTTTACATAATACGCCCTATGTCTGGCTGTGGATCAGGCATACAGTGGGTAAAGACCCGGCCGTCCTCCACGGTGTTACTCTAACTAACTTACTAACTACCAGATAACATAATGTCTACGAGCTAACATATGCTAGACAATAGTTGGGGTGACCGACACTTCGCTATGGATTTTCTAAATCCTAACAGGAATAGGTAGTTCTTAGCTCGATCTAACTGGTTCTTGTCCAAAATAGCATGTTCTTAACTTGTTCTTACTGGTTATTGGCCGGAATAGCTAGTTCTTATCTAGTTCTAACTGGTTTGTACTGGTTCTTGGCAAGAATAGGCAGTTCTTAGCTGGATCTAACTGGTTCTTGGCCGGAATAGCTGGTTCCTATTTCGATCTAACTATTTATTGGCCCAAATAGCTAGTTCTTAACTGGTTCTAACTGGTTCTTGGCCGGAATATTTGGTTCTTTACTAGTTCTAACTGGTTCCTACTGGTTCAGGCTGTTCAGGTCATTTTGAAAGGTATTTTGCTGAAAACGGAGTTACGGTTCAAAAGTTATGGCCGTTTGAAGTTTTGACGTAAAAAGTAAACTTTGGTCAAGCCGCAAGTGGTCAAACCGCAAGTAGTCAAACCGTAAAAGTCAAAACTCAGTTTTTTTGATCAAATCATAGTGGTGAAATCGCATTGGTCAAATCGCAGGATTTTCAAACCGCTGGAATATAAACCGCTTAAATCAAACCGGTTTTCATCAAACCGCTTCTTATCAAATCGCTTAACTCAAACCGCTTCTTATCAAACCGCTTAGATCAATAAGCTGAAGACAAACCGCTTGAGTCAAACCGCTTAAGTCAAACCACTTATGTCAAACCGCTAAAAACAAACCGCTTGAGTCAAACCTCTTAAGTCAAACTGCTTAAGTCAAACCGCGTAAGTCAAACCGCTTCCGATACAACGAATATAGACAAACCGCATCCAAGAACTTGACAAATCGCTTCCTTGATCAGATATGTTGATCTTTTAGTGGAGATTATGTTGATCTTTTATGTATGGATATCTAAAATAAAAGTTCACTTTGTGTTACAACCAAACAGAACAAAAATTAGTGTTTGATTTTGTATATATTATAGTTGATGTGATTTTATAAAATTTGTGCCATTTAAAATAGAACATTTATTTTGAGACAAAAAGAGTAGAAACTAATATTATGAATATCTTAATGCACACAAATTTTCATATTATTTAGTGGTTGTAACGAGTAAGTTTTATAGCCATGCCTAAGCATAGTCGAAGAGTATGAAAATGTACATGACAAGACTATATTGTATGATGTAAAACAATATTATTGACTATATAAGAAGTGATGCGGTAAGTGGTTAGCTCGTGGTGGCCTTCATCAGCTCGTGCTTTGAACCATATTCAATTTGTAATTATTGCGAGAAAAAGTTTATGAGTTAGATAAAAAAAATGATAAAATTTCAATAATTTAAAAGTATTTAAAATATTAATTTAGTTGTAAATGTTGTTACATTTTTAACTGAGTGTATAGTCAAGGTTGCAAAAATCGCGAATCGGTAGTCGCGGTCGACCACCTTATAGCTTGTAATCGGTCTAGGCGGGTTTAATCGTTGATAACCGGATTGGCATTTTTGGAAAATTTTGGGTATTTCCGCCCAGTTTTATGTGTTTCAGACGAGTTTCATGTATTTTCGGCAAGATTTTTTCTTAAAAATAAATTTTAATAGATTAAAACAATTAGTATAAGTGATTAAACTAAGTTTACGGTGAGTTTTGGGTACTTCTGGCAAGATTTATGGTTTTCCGTAAGTTTGACCATCACTGACCGCCTTTAATCACCGTTGACAACGGTTGACCTATCGTTATGTAAATCGGCAAGGTTGGTGGCCCTGTAGCGCTTAGACGACGATTAATCGGCCTTGTTGACCTTTTTTCAACACTTTGTATAATAATACACTCATAAATTTGATCTCACGGCTACACAATCTCAAACCGTGTAAAGCCCTTTTTATAGAGGATAGAAATTAGTGTTACATATATATAAAAGGGAATATGCTTTTTTAAAAAGGTGAAGGCTGAATATACGTAATAAACTGTTGGATCGATGTACTCTAACCAAACTAACTTATATAGCTTGTTAAGGGTTTAATAACCTCGGATAAATCCTAAGTTACTAACAATGAAACACTGAACAAACTCTATTAAGTAGTCAAACCGTAAAAGTCAAAACTCTGTTTTTTTTATCAAATCACAGTGGTCAAATCGCATTGGTCAAATTGCAGGATTGTCAAACCGCTGGAATACAAACCGCTTAAATCAAACCGCTTTTTATCAAACCGCTTCTTATCAAACTGCTTCACTTAAACCGCTTCTTATCAAACCGCTTAGATCAAACCGCTCAAGAAAAACCGCTTAAGTCAAACCGCTTATGTCAAACCGCTAAAGACAAATCACTATTATAAGAATAAGCCCAAGCCCGGTTTGTGGGTTTAGGGATAAGAATAAGCCCAAGCCTGGTTTGTGGGTTTAGGGTATTAAGGTTTCACTATTATAAATGGTGGATAATTAATAAAGATTAACCCATGGGTTTCAATGAAAACATACGGTCTCACATTAACATTTACAATTTTTCATTTTTCATTGTTACCTTCATCTTTCTTGTAAACTTGAATTTTTTGTTCTGAGTAACATATCTTTCTTTCACCAACTCATGCATCATCCCTTTCTTTCCATGCACATAAGAATCATTTTTATGCTGTACTATTTTACCATTTTTTTTTGTTTATGGAGACCTTTTCTAACTTTCTATTCTTTCATTTTATCCCACATAGGTTGGAGAAAGAAATTGTTTGCTACTAATATAGCAAAAAGTATGCGAGTGTTATGTGTCTAGAATAATATGATGTTTTCAGGGTGATCATCATTTAACGAGTTAAGAAAACATAATTCTTTGAATTGTGTAAATCCCTTGCAAACTCATATGAACTCTTAACAATTTTTTAAATCTTTTTTACCGTAAAATATATTTTGGTGGAAACTATTTTCATCCTTAATTTCACACAAGTTGATTAGAATGCAAAAAGGATAACCGTGAATGTTTCTAGTACTAACTCAATAGTCATCATCCAACATATATCTCATTAGATTATTCATACACATTTATTATAACCATCAAAGAACTTAACATATCTTATTAACACCTAAAAATTCATAATGAAGATATACTTTGAAATATCTTTCTTTTCATCTAGTAACATATGTATTTTCTTGCAGAGCCAGAATTAGGGGTCTTGTGGTCTCGCGGTGTCGATCATGGGACTTTCATATAGAGTTCTGTTTAATAAGTGTATTTATTAAACTCAATCGTTCTAACACTTGATGAGTAGAAAACTCAATTTTAATTACAACGATTCATATATAAAACTATATATACTAGAGAGAGGGACGACCAAAACTCAAATGTGAAAGTTTGAAGTAATATTTTACATATTTTACCGTTTGGACATTTTTCACATCTTGAGAATGTATTACATATTCTATGAAAACTCAATTTCAGGATGTTAGTATTCTAACGAAGCGGCCCGAGTATAGAATCGTCCTCAAATCGCAATTTATTAGAGCTAGCAGGTGGGAATTCTAAAGTAATTAACTTCATTTCTCTCTATTTGTAGTGCAAGTATCTACGCCCCCCATCTTTCACATCAGTGATGCCCTCTGAGAGTACGTATTTGTAAACATCCTTTCCACACACCAAAAATTTATAGTCTGGTGTTGCTATAGTTTACATAATTATAAGCTGATAAGACCCTAGCTGTAATTGAGCAACTACTTAAAAAATAAAATTACTGTATTACTTATCCATGTGAAATTCTAGTTCGAGTCTGTTACACCTGTGTTGGGTTGGTTGGTTCATAGTCCAATAGGGTAGCCAACAATTGTCGTCCATACTTAACTAGGCGTGTGCTGAAAGCGGATTGATACCGAGACGAATACTTGATTGACTCGTACCAAAACTGGCTGCTTTGGCCCGTACCAAAACTGACCCATTCAAAATTAACCCTCTTTCATACCTTACCCAACTTGCTATAAAACTGATTATGTGATTATTTTTTCTAACGTCATGATTATAAAGTTTTGATGTTTGGAGAAAGTGAGTCATTATGAACTCGTTTAATGATCAAACAACCCCTAGATAAGTTTCCAGTTAGGTGTTGTGTATCTCTTTATATAAACAAATCAAAACGATCCATTTAAACGCATGTCCAAACACTCCCCAGCCATTTGAATCATGCTAACTCCATTGCTACACTTTGTGAACGTGAATGCAAACTTGGTCTATCGTTAAAGTGTGGTGTATCTCTTTTTATGTTATCGCAATATAGTGATGGCTAAATGGTTTTAAATTTAAGGGCAAATGATTGAAAAAAAGTATCATACTTGCCACCATTTTCTTTTATGGGTAGCGAATAAATTTTTTTGCTTTTGTGGGTACTCTTCTTTCAAATTCATCCTTTCTAGGGTAATATGTGACATTTTTTCCCTTCGCGATTTTTTTTTTTTTTTTTTTTTTTTTTTTTTTTTTTTCTATTAGCTAAGAGGGGCAAAAATGTCAAAAAAATTCGGCAAATACCCTAAAAAGAATAAATTTGAAAGACAAGTACCTACAAAAGCAAAAAAATTTGTTCACTACCCACAAAAGGAACTGGTGGCAAGTATGATACTTTTTTTAATCATTTGCCCTAAATTTAAGTTACTTTTTCTCTAACTCTAAGAGCAGTTACAATAGTAACGCCATAACGGCGTTTTTGACGAAATTAACGGCGTTATGGCGTTATTACCCTTGGACCTCCGGCGTTAGTCCTTCCCCGTTAACCCCTTAACGGGCGTTTTTTTTTTTTTTTTTTTTTTTATGCCCCTAAATGAGGGGTTGTTTTTGTAAATTGTTGGGAATGTTATCGATGTTATTAGGATGTTATTGTTGTGGGTGTTTTTTGGGGATGTTAATGTTAAATGTTAAAGCTGATGTGGCGCTGACGTGGACGGTGTTATTGGTGTTATGGTGTTATTGTTGTAACTGCTCTAAATGTTGTTTGGTTTTTTTATCTTTGTTTTTAAAGATTGCCGGACGGTGTTACATTTTTACTGCATACATTGCAGTTTTAGACCAACTGTAAACCAAACTTCAAGTGCACAATAAAATAAAATAAATATATTACGATTTCTTATTAAACTTCAAGTGCACAATAAAATAAAATAAATATATTACGATTTCTTATTTGTTTACTCTAAGTTTTGCTAGGTCGGTGTGTTTTGTACGAACCCCTAATCACATGATCTTTTAACACAATGCATAAAAGATTGTAATTGTTATGAATATGATTAGAACTCCTAAGGGTCGGTTGGTTTTTGCTTAAGTCCTAAGCTTCACGTACGCGTATGCTACGCGTCTTCGAGTCCAAATTGAATTTGAAGAGCCGTCTTCAAATCCAAATTGGAGTTTGCTTGCTTCCCCTCCTCCACCTATAAAAGGAGATGAGGGGGAGAGAGATTAGTACCACCTTTGAAATTGTTTAGTATCTTTGAATGTAATTTGTACCTTTGAATTTGGTTTTGAATAATAGAAAAGCTTCCGCAAATTTGTCGATTGTTAGTTCTTCTCTTGTTCTTCTTCTTGGATTATCGTTTGTTGATTATAACAAGTGGTATCAGAGCGCTTGGTTGGTGTTCCTGGGTTTTGATTTGGTGTTCCTGGGTTTTGATCAGGAAGAAGGGGTGTTGTGCTGACGGTGGAGATTACGGCTTGAAACCACCGGTGGCTAGTGTTTGAAGATGAAGGACAAAAAGAAAAAGAAGAAGAAGAAGAAAGATAAAGAAAAAAAAAGTGATGGGGTTCTTTAATAAAGATAATTGTTTGGTTTGGAAAAGTGAGAACACTTAGAGGGAAGGTACTATCATTTTTGCATTTTTGAATTGGGTTTGAAGTTTTTGCACGTTGGTTTTGTTTTGAGGTGTTTGAATAATGGTTTTTGGTAGAAAGCAATATTGGTGGAGCCTTATCAATTAATATTGGTTATTTGGTTAATGGGTATACTTTGATATTTGGTTGTTATTTTTGGCATTGGGCTTGGACCAATATTGGAATTTGGAATTTGGACCATAATTCTTATTACATAAGTGGGGTCATTAGAATTGGAATTTGGTATTTGGAATTTGAAGATCGATTTGGTGTTTGAAGACTTGGTTCAAGTCGTTGGAATTTGTTCGATCATTTGGAATTTGTTACTTTGGAAAATTTGGATTGTCGGGTTTTTGAAGTTGGTTGCCCGAATTTGATTGTATCTGTTGGAGATCGTTTGAGCCGGTTTGTTTGTTTAATTAACCGAGTTTGAATTTGTCGGTTAACGTTTGATTTTTCGTTTTGAAAATTATCGGCGTTTGTATTTGTTCGGTTTGTTTTGGTATTCCTTAGGAGTTTCAATCACGGTGGAGATTGTTATGAATATGATTAGAACTCCTAAGGGTCGGTTGGTTTTTGCTTAAGTCCTAAGCTTCACGTACGCGTATGCTACGCGTCTTCGAGTCCAAATTGAATTTGAAGAGCCGTCTTCAAATCCAAATTGGAGTTTGCTTGCTTCCCCTCCTCCACCTATAAAAGGAGATGAGGGGGAGAGAGATTAGTACCACCTTTGAAATTGTTTAGTATCTTTGAATGTAATTTGTACCTTTGAATTTGGTTTTGAATAATAGAAAAGCTTCCGCAAATTTGTCGATTGTTAGTTCTTCTCTTGTTCTTCTTCTTGGATTATCGTTTGTTGATTATAACAAGTGGTATCAGAGCGCTTGGTTGGTGTTCCTGGGTTTTGATTTGGTGTTCCTGGGTTTTGATCAGGAAGAAGGGGTGTTGTGCTGACGGTGGAGATTACGGCTTGAAACCACCGGTGGCTAGTGTTTGAAGATGAAGGACAAAAAGAAAAAGAAGAAGAAGAAGAAAGATAAAGAAAAAAAAAGTGATGGGGTTCTTTAATAAAGATAATTGTTTGGTTTGGAAAAGTGAGAACACTTAGAGGGAAGGTACTATCATTTTTGCATTTTTGAATTGGGTTTGAAGTTTTTGCACGTTGGTTTTGTTTTGAGGTGTTTGAATAATGGTTTTTGGTAGAAAGCAATATTGGTGGAGCCTTATCAATTAATATTGGTTATTTTGGTTAATGGGTATACTTTGATATTTGGTTGTTATTTTTGGCATTGGGCTTGGACCAATATTGGAATTTGGAATTTGGACCATAATTCTTATTACATAAGTGGGGTCATTAGAATTGGAATTTGGTATTTGGAATTTGAAGATCGATTTGGTGTTTGAAGACTTGGTTCAAGTCGTTGGAATTTGTTCGATCATTTGGAATTTGTTACTTTGGAAAATTTGGATTGTCGGGTTTTTGAAGTTGGTTGCCCGAATTTGATTGTATCTGTTGGAGATCGTTTGAGCCGGTTTGTTTGTTTAATTAACCGAGTTTGAATTTGTCGGTTAACGTTTGATTTTTCGTTTTGAAAATTATCGGCGTTTGTATTTGTTCGGTTTGTTTTGGTATTCCTTAGGAGTTTCAATCACGGTGGAGATTGTTATGAATATGATTAGAACTCCTAAGGGTCGGTTGGTTTTTGCTTAAGTCCTAAGCTTCACGTACGCGTATGCTACGCGTCTTCGAGTCCAAATTGAATTTGAAGAGCCGTCTTCAAATCCAAATTGGAGTTTGCTTGCTTCCCCTCCTCCACCTATAAAAGGAGATGAGGGGGAGAGAGATTAGTACCACCTTTGAAATTGTTTAGTATCTTTGAATGTAATTTGTACCTTTGAATTTGGTTTTGAATAATAGAAAAGCTTCCGCAAATTTGTCGATTGTTAGTTCTTCTCTTGTTCTTCTTCTTGGATTATCGTTTGTTGATTATAACAGTAATCTTTCATTATTAGAGTTATAACAACATATAATTTCATGTTATCCAAACTATTACCTTCAGGAATGGAGTCAGCTCCAAATATGACCCATGACCACCTTGCCATGTAACATGACTCACGCAAACCAAGAGAAACCATATTTTTATGGAAATATATCTCTTTCTTTCTATGTACATAAAAGTATTTTATACAATGGTCTGGAAATATCTTATAAGTTACAATTGTTACTTTCATGTTTTATGATCTAACTCTTGCATTATTTCTTTATTTCTTACTTTTCATGTACATAAAGTTAGTTGCTTCTACACTTCTAGAAGTTCCATGAAACTAGGGGTGACAATTTTCGACACGACACGTTAAACGACACGAAGTTAAACAGGTTTGGGTTGAGGATAAATAGGTTTGGGTCAAAAACGGGTCAACCCGTATAACCCGTTTAATAAACGGGTCGTGTTTGGGTTGAGTAAGTATTAAACAGGTCAACCCGTGAACCCGTTTAAATATATAAGATCTTAAAAATAAAATATATATAACATGGTTTTTATGTTGGATGTGGATTAAATGTATTTTGTTACATACTTATTATGAATGAATTATAATTTTATACCTTAGATATTATGAAAATTGACGCTTGTAATTCAGAAAATTATCGCATTGTTATTTGTATGTTATTCTTATCATATTTTAGATCCTTATATAATTTTTTGCGTTTAAACTAATTAAATCGACAAACCACCACCTTTATTCACTGCTTAACCTATTTACTTAAATAGGTTAAACGGGTCACAAATGGGTTACACGTGTTATGCAGGTCTGGGTTAGGGTTGAGTTTTTTGACACGATTAATAAATGGGTCGTGTTTGGGTAAAGGCTATACTAACCCGCCAACACGCGAACCCGAATAGGTTAACACAAACACGACTCGATTGCCACCCCTACATGAAACCAATCTTTGTTTCACCAAATGTTAAGAACTCTTGAATTATCTCTTTCTTACCATTCTTTTATGGACATATTCTGTATCATGTTATCCTAACACTCTATCCCATATTGGCCGAATATAAAATCTGTTGATTAGTTATATACCATTAGTGTATGTGTGTTAAATGTGTTGTGAATATTATTATGCTTTCAATAATTTCATGGTCTGCCGGGTTGAAAAAGTCCAACAGACCCGGGAATATTGAAAACTCATACGAACTCTCAACTTTTTTCTTTTAATTTTGTACTCTAAAATATTTTTTGGTCTTTCTTTAAAGGTCTAATTGTTTTAAATGTATCTTACTTGACACGTTTCGTAATTCTGTGTAACAACGTTAATATGTGATTATTCCGTGCAAAGACATTTTTTAGGTGTTAATGTGTGAAGAACTTGACCTTCCCACCGGTTATGCTATGTGGATCAGGTCACTTCTATGTCACTGCCACGTCATCCAATTCACTCCAATTCATTGTCGAGCTCACTCCAATCTTATGCTATATGCAACAACAAAAATTGACAAGCATAATACATTTTTAGTTATTCAATTTGCATATTTACTAAACAAATTAAAAGAAACCTGTAACTAAATCTTCAACTAAATCATAATAAGCGAGAACACAAAAAACTAAATTTCAGAATACAAGTAATTAGTGATTTACACCTGTCTTGACCTGACAAGAAACCAACTTAAATTCGAGACTCGATACGCACCTGTCTTGACCAGCCTAAACTCTACTTTGGGTCTCCATATTATGATCACCAATACGATATTCAGTAACAAATGTACGCTGATGCACAGACTTCAGACGACTCGATACATGTGTTTAAATAACATTATTATGTGAATTCCTAAAAGACTAAGAATTTTAAGTCTTATTTATCGTCTGAAACCAACTAAGACACGCGCCACTAAAAGTCTTGGACCGCAACTTCCAAACCGCTTTTGCATATCTTTCTAGCTAATCTTAGGAGAAGCTACACTTTGAGGACTTGAAGAAGAGTAGTTAACGATGTTAAAGTTGGTAAGCAATGTATCTTTAGATAAAAACTTTTCTTACAATTACATTGGGGTTGTCATTCACGGAATTTATAGTTTTAAGCCAATATTTGTCCAAATACGAAAAAAGGTTGACAAAGTTTCATGGTCTAACGGTCCAATTATTGGGCTTGAAGCCTTTGGGAAAAAAGAAAAAATTTATGAAAATAGCCACTAGACATAAGCCCAATAATTTGGGTTGAAATGATGCATGTTTTTATTTCTTGGCCCAACTATCTTTTGTGCTTTGTGTACTCTTGTTATATGCTTATAAATATTTCCGGTCTTAAGAAAAGATGTTATTATGTTAATATAAAAAGTACTCTTTTAACATACTTGAGCTTTTAACCTTAGGGCCAAAAATAACCAAACAAGCCCCTAAAAGCTAAATGATATATCTGATAAAGATTGATTGGCTGCTTATATTTTGATTTTGACATAAGTGCTCATCTAATAAATATGTACGTCGAAAACTTTGGTTAGCTACTTGCGAACTAAATTTCTAAATTCACAAACTATGAGCATTCAAAAAATGCCTTGTGATCGGCATATAAGTTTGCTAAACAACCCATGGCCATAACAGGTATCATAATGCAAAAATATTTTAACCTTCATGACAGAAAACGTAATTCATTCAGCGATGTATTAGATTTCTTCGCGATGATTTTAGATAAGTAAAAGCTAACCCATTGTTATTAGAAAATCCCAGGATATTTTAGTTCAATCTTAAACATTTGCAATCTTTGGATTTTAAAGCAAGAACAACATATACTTTCATGTTATCCAAGATGTTCCCTTCATGATTCGTGCTCCAAAATCACGAAAATTAGTTGCTTCTAAACTTCAATTTGGAGTTCCATGAAACAAATAGTTCTTTAACCAACTGTTGATACTCTTGCATTATATTTCTTTCTTTCCATGTACATAGAAATCTTAACATGGAGATTTTTTTTAACCTTTTATCTTAACATTCTGTCCCACATTGATTGAAAAAAGAACTTGTTGGTTAGTTATGTACCTTGGTCTATGTGTGTTACATGTGCTTGGAATAGTATAATGTTTTCATGTTGATTACTGTCGTGAATTGTTACAAATTTGTACGAATCAAGGACGTCATGAACAAGTTGTCTTGAATTGTTACAAATTTGTACGAATCAAGAACAGTAGTCATGAACATGAAAACTTGTATGAGCTTCAAACTTTTTTTCTACTATCTTTTAAATTATAAAACATGTTTTTTATGGAAACCATTTTAATCTTTAGTTTGACATAGCTTAAGAAGTAATAAATGTTTGAAGTCAGTTAAATAAAAGCTAGAAAAAGTGTCAGTTACAATCATATTACTCAATTTTGTTTTGATCATTATACATAGCAAATGAAATGATTAAACAACTTTTTTCTTAAAACATTTTTGAAATTGGAAAACATTTGTGTGCACATATATGAGAGTGGTTATAATGTACGTAAATATGTCACTTGATGTATTTGAACTATTGCAGTATCAATTTTCAATGCACATTAAAAACGTTTTTGTACTGTCATAATTTACCATTTTTGGTTTATCGAGATCTTTTCTAATATTCTATTTTTCATTTTATTTCATGTAGATTGAAGAAAGAAAATGTTTGTGATTAATCTATACTATTTATAATGAGTTTAATATATTCACCGGGTATAAAAACCCTTTACCAAAAATAATGGGTTTAATATACTCTCTTCTATTAATTATTTTAAGACAATCATAAATAAGCATCATTTACAAGTGCTTAAAGCACACATACAAATAAAAAAATATTATTCACCAAAAAATACAACTATTTAACCAGAATATACAATACATTAAACTTCCCAAAAACACTATTTAATTCACTTTTTCCCTCAAAATAGACAACTATTTTACCATAATGTACAATCTAATCAAGCTACTAAGCAAAGCACTAAAAAATAAAGCCATTAGGCTGCCTGCAGTGGTCGGTCGACCGATTTAGTCGCCTCTATACTGATCAAGTCGCCGCCATTGCAGCATGAGGGTTGAAGTGGGTCGGTTGGCTCCAAAATTGACGAAGGGTTCGTCCCCTCAACCGAAAGTCACTCGACTAAAAAAGAAAAAAAAATGAAGCGTTACATTATTAAAAAAGTATGGCCGCATAACATCACGTTGCCATAATATATGGCCGCATAACATCACATTGTCAGAAAATATAGTCACAGGATACCGCCGCCGCATCGCGTGAGTACCCTACTAGTATACCATAATGTATTGTTGAGTTTATGATATATAAAATACAAGAAAACATAAAGACATCAAGAGTACACAGCGGAAGACTTAAATATCATAACAAATAAATTAATTAACTGAAAGTATGCGTAACGTACCTCTTGCGAATGCAGATCTCTAGAGCAAACCAAAGAAGTGGTTTAGAGAGTTGTCCCTTACCGTTCTACAACTCAAACCAAATGATGTAAGAATAATGTCTTACAACCACGTTCTTGTACACACGAATTAACCAACGAATCAAGCGATTGCTAGATCTAACACAAGTCCTCCTTTATGAAAAACGAAACCAAACTCCCTTACAATTGGGGTGTTCGTCCGAGAATGGGACAAGAGAGAGGAGAGGAGAGATCTAGGTTAATTCAATGCACAAGTGTATGAAACCCTAGAACCTAATCCTCTTTATATACTAGTAGGGAAACTTTGGGAACAAGTTTATGAATAAGGCCTTGGAAAGGCCCCTATGGCCGGCCACTATGCAAAGCCCAAAGGGAATCCATAACTTTTCCAAGTTTTCCAGTTCTAGCCCTTTCTCTTTTCATTTAACAGTCGTTAGTCATTTTTTCCGTTAAATACTTAACGATCGTTAACCGGACTTAATGTGCAATAATTAATCGTAAACATAAACATTAATTATTAACTTTAATTCTCATTCGCTAATGTGTGCAATCCCATGGTCACGAGTTCGAATCCGGACATTCACATGTTTGTAAATATATACATTTCCAACAACTCCCACTTGGATATGTTTACAAAACGTGAAATGACATTGGTTAGCGTCTAGCAACACGCCAATGCCCCCGGTACAACTCGTGTATGGTTTTCTGGAGAAAAACCAAGTTTGATGATTCATCATCATATTCATCCTTTTGATTCTAATACCATGTTAATAAGAATATGGATCTTACTCATTTCTTAATTAACTATTCTGTTTCTCGCTTTATATGATTTATTAAGATTACCAATTCTTCTGAACAGAAGACCTTGGGTATGACCATACAAACATCTTAACAATCCTACGAGGGGCCCAGTAGTATTATACTTCAAAATAAATTTGAATGAAACAAATCCCATTTTGACTACAAGCAGGATTCATAAATTTCGCAACACTTCTGAAAACAACCCTTATAACTACCAGTTACGTATAGCGTTAGATTGCTTCACAAAAATGCACTACATCCATGACATATCTCTTGTATCTCAAGTCAGAGGATAAATATCCATGATATACTTAATGACAAAGATCCATAAAGTATTATCATGCGGGTGGGATAAGTCCTATACTCAATACATTGAATATCATCTGAAATTAGTCATGCTACGCATCAATATACTTTCAAGTGCATTCTAACTAATACTCAGATTTTTCTTAATTCAATATCATTCCCATGTTATTGATGGACAACGGACTATTTAGAACAACTTAAGTTATTCAAGGATTTAAACATGCAAATATAGGACAACATCATAATAAATGAATAATAAACATAACAAAAATACTTTATTTCATTTCAATAATAATGTTTACAATATCCTTTATCTAAAATACTTAGTCACAGATGGGCATGAAACTACTAGCTAAACGAAGTCCAAACTTATCAGACAAATGATTAAGTTTTCAACCAGGTAAGGCCTTCGTTAACGGATCTGCTAGGTTATCATCTGTGTGAACTTTGAGTAACTCAATTTCACCTATCTCGACTTGCTCTCGAACATAGTGATATTGTCTAGGATAGTGTCTGGTGCCCTTCATGACTCCAAGTTCATGGGCAAAAGTAATTGCAGCTGAATTGTCACAATATACTTTAATAGGATTTTCAATCGACGGCATAACACCAAGCCCCGAAACAAATTTCCTTATCCAAACAGCTTCCATGGCAGCCTCAGACGCCGCTATGTACTCACTTTCTGTAGCAGACATTGCAAGTGTTTTCTCTTTCTTACTCTTCCAATCCACAGCACCTCCATTGATGACAAATATGTAACCCGTCTGAGACTTCGTATCATCTTTGTCACACTTCCAGGATGCATCGCAGTAACCTGTAACAGACAGTTCTGCTTCTGGATTTCCTCCATACACTATGAACATATCTCTTGTAGCCCTAAGGTACTTGAGAATATGCTTAACAGCAGTCCAGTGAATTTCACCCGGATTCTGTTGATACCGACTGGTCAAGTTTTGAGCAAACGCCACATCAGGCCTTGTGCATCACACCGCGTACATGATAGATCCTACAGCCGAAGCATAAGGAACTTTCTTCATACGCGCCACCTCTGCAGGTGTTGAAGCACAGCCTTGGCTGCTCAAACCATGATTTACTTGCATTGGCAAAAATCCCTTCTTGGAATTTTGCATATTGAATCTCTTCAATATTTTGTCAATGTAAGCACTTTGGCTTAAACCAATTAGCCGCCTTGATCTATCCCGGTAGATCTTGATTTCGAGTATATATGCTGCTTCCCCTAAGTCCTTCATCGAAAACCATTTACCAAGATAGGCTTTCACCTCTTTTAGACTTGGTATATGATTTCCCATGATTAATATGTCATCGACATACAGAACAAGGAAAGTAACAGGACTCCCACTAGCTTTGTGATATACACACGGCTCATCAAGATTCTGAGTAAATCCAAAACCTTTGATTTCTCCATCGAATCTTTTATTCCATTGCCTTGATGCTTGCTTCAGTCCATAAATGGACCTCTTAAGCTTGCATACACGGTTAGGAAATAATGGATTCACAAACCCCTCCGGCTGTACCATATAGATGTCTTCATCTAGACGGCCATTCAGAAAAGCGGTTTTGACATCCATTTGCCAAATCTCATAGTCATAGTGTGCAGCTATAGCTATGAGAATCCTAATAGCTCTTATGTCCGCTACAGGAGAGAATGTCTCCTCGTAGTCAATGCCATAGGTTTGAGTAAAACCTTTAGCCACCAGACGAGCCTTGTAGGTGTGTACATTGCCATCCATGTCAGTTTTCTTCTTGAAGATCCACT
This sequence comes from Chrysanthemum seticuspe, assembly GCA_019973895.1. Taxonomy (NCBI): domain Eukaryota; kingdom Viridiplantae; phylum Streptophyta; class Magnoliopsida; order Asterales; family Asteraceae; genus Chrysanthemum; species Chrysanthemum seticuspe. The sequence goes on from BPTQ01000009.1 coordinate 361,853,850, forward strand.
TACTTCCAACGATTTTCGCATTGGGAGGAAGGTCAACTTTAATCCAAACTTCATTATCTTTCATGGATTGCATTTCCCCATTCATAGCAATCTGCCATTTATCCTTTTCAGGATCAGCCATGGCAGCCTTATAGTTGGCAGGTTCATTAAGATCCCCAACCATATTTTCCTCCACCTCTACGTTAAGACATAGACGGTCAGGTGGACGTATAGTCCTTTCAGACCTACGAATAGGAACAACTTCAGGAGGAGCACCTAAGCTTTCAGGTTCTTCTTGAAGTTGGCTAGTATTTTCAGAAGGTGTTGTATCTTCTTGATCATGTTCCAGATCATATACTCTCCCACTGAGTTCTTGAGATATGAGATTTCTTTCAAGGAAATCTCCATACCTAGCCACAAAGACTTTATTCTCAGCTGGGTAGTAAAAGTAGTAACCCATAGTTTCCTTAGGGTATCCTACAAAGATACACTTAACAGATCTGGCTTGGAGCTTATAAGGTGTGTCACGTTTAACAAACGCTTCACATCCCCAGACCTTTAAGTAAGAAAAGTTGGGAGCTTTTCCTGTCCATATTTCATATGGAGTTTTAACAACCTTCTTCGTTGGAACCATATTCAAAATGCAAATAGCAGTTTCAAGGGCATAATCCCAAAAAGTAAAAGGTAGAGTCGTAAGTTCAAACATTGATCGTACCATGTCAAGTAAGGTACGATTTCTCCTTTCAGATACACCATTTTGGTGTGGAGTATAAGGAGATGTGAGTTGCTGGATAATTCCACACTCAGCTAAGTAATCTTTGAACTCTTGACTTATATACTCACCACCTCTATCGGATCGAAGAGCATTAATCTTCTTACCGAGTTGTAATTCTACTTCACTTTTGAAAACCTTAAATGTTTCAAAGACTTCATGTTTATGTTTAAGTAAATAAACATAACCATAACGACTGAAATCATCCGTAAAAGTTAAGAAGTAGACAGCACCACGTTTTGACACATGTCTAAGTGGACCACACACATCAGTGTGTATCAATCCAAGTAGATCAGAAGCCCTTTCCACTTGTGGTGAAAAAGGTTTCCTTGTCATCTTCCCAGCTATGCAAGACTCGCATTTGTCAAATGATTCATCATTGACCGTTTGTAAAAGCCCATCGTGTTGCAGCTTTTCCATGCGTTTCTTGCCAATATAGGCAAGGCGACAATGCCAAAGATAAGAAGAGTCATAGTTCGACTTGCTCTTCTTATTGCTAATGCTATACAACGAATTATTTTCATTGGATATACAACCATCCATATCAATTTCAAACACACCAAGCATAGGAATTGCATTAAAGTAAAAAACATTATTTAAAGAAACTGAAATTCCATAACTGGTAAAAGTGTGCACAAAACCAATATCTTTTAACAAAGAAACTGAAATGACACCCCTAACAATGGAGAGTGCATAATGACAATTATTTAGTTCCAAAATTAAGCCCGAAGGCAACACTAAATCAAAAGTCCCTATGGCTTCGACAGCTGCACGCTTTCCATTTCCAACGTACAAGTATCTCTCTCCACAGGTCAGCTTCTTCGCCCCTCTAAGTCCCTGCGATGTATTACAGATGTGAGTACCACATCCTGTATCATATATCCAGGAATTTTGCTTATGAGGAAAAGAAAATAATTCAAACATAAAAATACCTGATGAGCTAGGCACCATCTTATTTTTATTCTGAAGGCACTCATTCAGATAAACTGGACAGTTCCGCTTCCAGTGACCTGGTGAGTTGCAGTGGTAGCAAGATAAATCCTTCTTAGGATTCTCCTTTTTTCTTTCCAGGGTTCTTCTTAGGAGCTGGTGGGATGACAACTTGTTTCCCCTTTCCTTTTCCTTTCCCTTTCTTATCTGCTTGCGGCTTAGGCTTATTCACCCTACCACCCTGTATTGCGAGTATAGCCGGTGTAGGAGCCTTCTTTGGCAATCTCTTCTCGTAGTCTACAAGCATTGCATGTAACTCATTCACTGTCTTCCCCGTGCAATGCATGTTAAAATTTCGGACAAAATCACCAAATCGTTCCTGATTAAGGGAATGATTGATGAGGCCGACACATACATCATTCGAGTAACCACAGCCGAGCTTCTCCAATTGGTCCAAGTGATGTTTCATCTCTAGGACGTGGTCGGAGACAGATTTGCCAACCTCCTGCTTGCAGCTGTGAACCTTTTCAATTAGTTCATACAGTTCAGCTGCTGGTGGCTTCTCAAACATACGTTTGAGTTCATCTAGCATGCTCATAGGCGGATAGTGCTCAAATTGTTTTTGAAATTGAGCAGACATCCCCGAAAGCATTAGACACGCCACATCATTGTGCTTCTCATATTCAACATGATATGCCTCTAATTCAAGAGTAGTTGTCGTGTTGGGAGGAGCATCAGGCAGAGGTGCAGTCAAAATTTCAACCTTTTTGGCAACACGAAGGATGATCCTAAGTGATCGATGCCAATCATTGAAATTAGGGCCAGTCAGCTTGTCCCTTCCAATCATATCTTTGAAAGCGGCACTCATTAAGCTCATAGTGTTTTCAGGTTGATGAGCCATCTACAGAAAAAGTTCAAAAAACCATAATTAGTATTTTGATAATTTTCCTTTTCAATAAACAATTAAATACCCAAGGTTCATATTCATATAACCAATTAATATTTATTGAAAACTAGGATCCAAATTGTCATAATCTCATCATATCAGTTTATCTGTTAGTAATGAACCTTATACAAAATGGTAGAGCTTTTGCTCAATTGCCAATTTCAATTGCAATTCCTAGATTTATGGGATTTACATATAGCTAATTTCAATTGCCATGTAAACATGTTTTATCCCATCTTATGCCTTGAGTTTTCAGTTTTCACCGCCTAACTCAATTAAGTTGTCCAACTTAAGAAACTGCAAAATCGTCCATGCCCGTTCTCACGACACGTGGACATTTTACCCATTGATTAAGATCTAAGTCACGTTCTCACGCAAATAGAAAGTAATCTTAGGTGTTTCCGTTTCGTTGGATGGCATATAACTTAAATTAAAAGGGTAATAATTTTTGATGTTAAATCAAATATGTACAAAGATGTCATGCATTCATCTTTGTAGCATAGTTTTTATTAAAACATTTATATCTTGTTTTAATGTATAAGCTTTTCATCATCAAACTTTAATTGAGGTATTGGGTTCACCAATCAAGGAATTTAGTGTTAATTATCATCCATTATACCGTACTTTTGCATAAGTGTAAACACTTAGTGTTTTGGATAATTACCACCGAAGTGGCGCATGGAATTAAAACTAATTCGCCCTTAAGATGAGCTTGCACATTTAATGGCTTACTAAGTAGCTCCATTCGAACTTACAGAGGGCAGAGGACCAGGTACGCGCTAAAGCACAACCTTAGACATCCTTTCAGTGTGACTGTGCGCACTTCTTTAAACCCCTTTTATTAGTTTATTCTCATGGGTGAGCCGTTCAGTCATTTGTAACAAAGTCATCATCAATTAAACGATTATGATTACTATTCTTAAAAATACATGTTTCACCACTGTTTAGGTCAGTTTATTTTTTTTTTTATAAAAATACCCTTGTTACACATATCAAACAAGCAAGTATTTGTAAAAATAAACAAGTAAACAATGAATGCATAACAAAAAAATAAGTCATGCATATCAAATAGCCACATGCAAACGTTTTTGATAAATCCTATTAAAAACCAATTCTAGATCTGTCAATATGCATATATTTAATTAAGACTTTCACCCGTTTTCACCTATGTACAAGGTGAGCCACATGCATCGATTCATCGATTGCGTAAGTCAAAATTAAATATATACCACATAGCACATAATTGATTAAATTAATAATAATTGAGGTCTTCCCCAATTTTAGATCTATCATAAATTAGTGTATATCACTTAAACAAGTAGAACATACAATAAAAGCAGATCCACGATAAAACATGCAGATAATTATCATGGACATAAAATTACACTTAACAATTAATGCAATTAAACAGAGTTACGCATATACACATAAAGTTGCATGCATCTTAGGGTTTCTAATCCAATTAAAACATTAGTTTACAAAACCCTAATTAGGGCACCCAAAAAAAAACGCCCCTCCTAAAATTAGGGTTTAGGTTTTGCAAACCCTAGATCTACGCATACAAATAATAACACAACATGTTTATTTTATTTATGTGTTTCAGTAATTAATTACTTGTTATACAAGGCTCGTGATGCCACTGTTGAGTTTATGATATATAAAATACAATAAAACATAAAGACATCAAGAGTACACAGCGGAAGACTTAAATATCATAACAAATAAATTAATTAACTGAAAGTATGCGTAACGTACCTCTTGCGAATGCAGATCTCTAGAGCAAACCAAAGAAGTGGTTTAGAGAGTTGTCCCTTACCGTTCTACAACTCAAACCAAATGATGTAAGAATAATGTCTTACAACCACGTTCTTGTACACACGAATTAACCAACGAATCAAGCGATTGCTAGATCTAACACAAGTCCTCCTTTATGAAAAACGAAACCAAACTCCCTTACAATTGGGGTGTTCGTCCGAGAATGGGACAAGAGAGAGGAGAGGAGAGATCTAGGTTAATTCAATTCACAAGTGTATGAAACCTTAGAACCTAATCCTCTTTATATACTAGTAGGGAAACTTTGGGAACAAGTTTATGAATTAGGCCTTGGAAAGGCCCCTATGGCCGGCCACTATGCAAAGCCCAAAGGGAATCCATAACTTTTCCAAGTTTTCCATTTCTAGTCCTTTCTCTTTTCATTTAACGGTCGTTAGTCATTTTTTCCGTTAAATACTTAACGATCGTTAACCGGACTTAATGTGCAATAATTAATCGTAAACATAAACATTAATTATTAACTTTAATTCTCATTCGCTAATGTGTGCAATCCCGTGGTCACGAGTTCGAATCCGGAAATTCACATGTTTGTAAATATATACATTTCCAACATGTATGTGAGTCTTATGTGTTTAGAATAATATGATGTTTTCAGGGTGCTCAATACCGTCGAGTTAACGAGTTGAGAAAACGTAACTCTTTGTATATCGAGCACTTGGAAACTCATATGAACTCTTAATAATTTTTATTTTTTTAGCGTAAAATATGCTTTGGTGGAAACTATTTCAATCTTTAATCTCACAAAGGTTAAAGAGGAAAACATATTTTAGAAGTAAATAAGGATATACAAATGTAAAAAGGATTACTGTAAGCTATTTACTAACAAAATCGAAAATGACTTGCAAAATAAATCCAGGTACCATCTAACTCAACTATCAACATATATCCCATTAGATAATTCATAATTACAACCTTTTGTGAAATGAACATATTTTAATCACAGTTGAATGTTCACAACAAGGATATCTTTGGAATATCTTATGTTCATCTAGCTAGTGATGTATATATTTTTTTGTTATAATGTGGTCTTACACAATTACAACAACGATAGTGACAATGAACAAGTATTATTTCAATCATCATGTTTAGATACTTATCAACTTTGAATATTCTAGGATATCAAAATCTAAAGGTCCATACTCCACAGCGGATGCTCTATATTTCCTAACCTTATGTGCCACCACGCGTCCACGCGTAACTTCTAAGGACTGACAATTTCTAAATGATTTTGCACCTTATGACTATAAGCATAACTTTTTGGATCTTGACATAAGCATGTTCTTCATAAACTTTGTCTAGATACTTGGTTGAAGAAAGAAATTGTTTGTTAATAATATAATGTAGTCTAAGTGAGGCACATATGGACAGACTTTAGTGGATACAAAAGAGGGCCAAAACTTGAAGGTTTTACTTATATTTGCTTAAAGTAAATAAAACTTTGTCGCTTTCAAATTCTTTCATATAGACTCGACCCTCCCAATAATTCTTTCATATAGCACATGTGTCTAGCATAGAATAATGTTTTCAGATCTATTTAACTCTTGACTTTTTGTTCATTTTTTAGTTTTGTTTCTGTACTCTAAACATAACGTGGAACCGCTTTGATCTTTAATTCGATGCTCTATATTCTTAAATATTTTCTACAAGCACGGGAAAACTCAATAACATTATTATGAGAACTCCTAAAAGACCAAGGATTTTACGAGTGTTATACCTCGTCAGAAACCAACTGAGTTACGCAATATCGAAAATTTAAAAGTCTTGGACCACAACTTCCAAACTGATTTCCCATATATTTCGAGCTAATCATAAGAGGAACTAAAATTTGATGAGTTGAATAAGAGTGGTTAACGATATTTACAGTAGGCAAGCAATTGTAATTTACAGTAAACTACTCTTATAATGATATTGTGGCTGTCATCCACGCAGTTTGGGTTCAAAGCTCCAATGCCTTGGTAGAAAGTAATTTTGTTTTCATAGAAGTCTAATGTTATTTTTTGAGTAGTGGTTTATTTTCTTGTATAGAGAATAGGAAGTATTTTGTTATGTAAGCTTTCCGCTTATGTAACGGACTGAGATATGAGATTCACCCATATCTTTTGTACTTAAACGTTTTTTGAATTAATATATTTACCGGGTCTTAGACTTTTCAAAAAAAAAAAAAGAAAAAAAAAAAAAAGCCCGGAAAAAAAAGAGGGTGAAGATGGCTACTAGACATAGGCCCAACTATTGGGCTTTAAGCCTAGAAAAAAGAAAAAAAAATTGATGAAGATTGTCTAGCTGCTTAATAAAAGATGTTAACAACTTGAGATAACCTAGGGCCAAAACAAACAAAACAAGTTTCATAATATAGAAATACTTCTCTCGGAGTCCCGAACAACTTAACACGTAATTCATTCAGTTGTGTATATCGATCTCTACTTGAAAAGCTGTTCATAGCAGAGCAATAAAAGCATATGAATTGCGTTATCAAATACGTATATGATAAAGGATTGCTCGGCTACTTATTTTCAGATTTTGACATAAGTGTTCATTTGATAAGCATGTTTGTCCTACACGCTGACAGCATATATCTTAGGAAAATTTAGAGCACGGTTTATTAAAATAATTTTTCATAATGTTACCACAATGTTTTTCATCGCTACAAATAACAAACGTAAGTTGATTACAAAACATATTTCTCTAACTCATACATTTTCCAACCTTTGATCTCTATCCCACATAGGCTGAAGATAGAAGTTGTTGGTTACTAATATACCAGAAGTGTATGTGTGTTAAATGTGTTGAGAATAGTATTTTGTATTCGAGTATGATAGAATCAGGTTGAAAAAAATATATGGTGGATCCTATCAAATCCGAAAACTCATATAAACTCTTAACTTTTTTCTTTTATTTTAATACTCGAAAACATGTTGTGGTGGAGACCATCTTAATTTTTTTTACTTCACACAAGTTAGAAAGGAACACATATTTTAGAGGCCAATAGAAACATATGACTACGTTGTCAAAGCCACTTAATATAAGATGTTAACATAAGTATTCTTTAAGAATTTTGAGATATTAACCAGCTTGGGCCAAAACATGTATCATAATTAGATACACTTAAGTAACCCAAGCACATGAGCATATAATGGATTTAGCCGAATCTCAATTTTAAACTTGAATAACAGTTCATATTAGAGCAATAAAAACATATGACTTATGTTATCAAAGCAATATAAATAAACGATTGCCAAGCTGCTTACTTTTAGATTTTAACGTAAGTGTTGTTTGTCGCCGAAAACTTTGCTTAGTTGCTTCTGAACTTCAATTTGGAGTTCCAAGTGACTTATCTTTCTTTCACCAATTCTTGTATTCTCTCTTTTCTTCCATGTACATAAGAACCTTTAATATTATATGAATTGATACCTTTTCTAACATTCTATTCTTACCATGTACTTAAAATTCTTGTTTATGCTGTAATAATTTACTATTTTTTGTTTATAGAGACCCTTTACCAACATTCTATTCTTTTAGTTTATCCCACATCGGTTGGAGAAAGAAATTGTTTATGATTAATATACCATAAGGTATGTGAGTGTTACGTGTTTAGAATAGTATAGTGCTTTCAGAGTGTTTATTAGCCGGAGAGTTAAAAAAAAATCTAATTTGCCGGTTCTTAAACAACTGAAAACTCATATGAACTCTTGACAATTTTTTAATCCTTTTTAGCGTAAAGTATGTTTTGGTGAAAACTATTTTTATCTTTAGTTTCACACATGTTAATTAAAATGCATAAAGGATAAACGTGAACATTTCTAGTACACATATTATAACCAACAAATATCTCATTAGATTATTCATACAAATATTATAATCAGGGCTGAAAATTTATAATGATGATATTCTTTGTCTCTTTTAAATATCTTTCTTTTCATCTATTGTCATATTTATTTCCATGCAGCGGCAGAATCAAGGGTGGTTAATTGGTGGTCTCGCGCTGTCACGGGAATTTCATGGAGTTCTGACACTTGCTAAACCTTTTTCCTTTTACCTTTGTTTGGTCAAAGACAATTTTGTGATTTTTTTTTTGTTTCGAATATGGAGTGTTGATCAGATATATAGTATGGTTCCATTTAGCATCATGACCAACATATGTACTGTATGTAGAGTCTGATTGCGACTCAACAAGGGTTTCGATACTTTTGCCAAAGAGCAAATGTTTTGATCTTTCCATGTGAGCCGTGTTGCGGATGAGCTTATATTAACATGTCATTTAAATGAATTTCTAAGAGAAACTTAAATGAATGAAATGTTGGTAGTATGTTACTATACAACATTTGAAGATTTAAATGTAGATGATGAGTATTAAAACATAGAGACATTAAGCTAAAAGGGGCCAATTATTAGGCTTAAGCCTTTGGCTAAAAAGAAAAATGAGAAGATAGCTATTGGGTATAGGCCCAATAGTTTGGGCTAAAGTGATGAGCATTATTTACGTTCAGGCCCTGCTATCTCTTATCTGTACTTATATTTTTACACTTCTAGAGCACTAGCAAGTAAGCAACATATAACTTAAGTTATTAAATATGTATAATCCATACAGAATTGCCTATCTGCTTATATTTAGATTTTGATACAAGTGCTCATCTTATAAGCATTTTTGTCCTAAAATTTGTCTAGCTACTTGCGAACTTAAATATCTGCAGTCATAATTTTCACATTGATCACACTAAAAAAGGCTTAGCGATCGGCATAATAAGTTTTCTAAACGACCTGAGGTCAAAACAAGAATCATGATACTATAATACTTTAACAAGCATGACCCAAAAACTTAAATCTTTCAGTGATATATAGATTTCTACATAAACGATCTCGAAAAAGTTAACCCTAACCCCTAACCCCTGTTTCTTAAAAAAGACTCGGGTTCTTTTGATACAACACTTACACGTTTGCAATCTTTCATTTTTAGAGCTATAACAACATATAATGTCATGTTTTACAAGATGTTCCCTTCATAATTAATGCTCCAAACACATAACCTATTTGCTTTTAAACTTCAATTTGGTGTTCGAAGTGACACATAAAAGTCTTTTATAAAACAGTTTACCGAATTTTTACGGAAATATCTTCTTACTTTCTAGCCTAACATTCTATCCCATATAGCTTGAAGAAATATGTTGTTGCTTAATAATATACTCTAGTGTATGCGGTTTATGCATGTCTAGAATAATATTATGTTCTCAGATGCATATCATTGCTTCCGAGTTCGAAAAATTTGCAAGGCAGAAATGTGTCTAAAAACACATATTAGCTCTTAACTCTTTTTTGTGCCTACTTTTTTGTAAAGAGAACTTGTAAAAATTCCTAGATCCCCGAAGACTTGTAAAGGAAAGGCGAGATGGTGGTTTTTGTTGTTCCCTTGAAGCGAGGGAAGCGAGAGAGATTTGAGATTCGGTAAGTAAATGACATTATTTATCTATCACATTTGAATTCACAACCAAATGTGTCTTTGTTCCAACCATCACGTAAGACCATACAGAGGATATGTTGGTTGATATTTTCTGTTTTCTTAAGAGGAAGGACCCAAATGCCTAAACAAGAACTTCAAACCTTTTCTTTTCTACTATCTTTTTTTAATTATAAAACTTTTTTTGGTGAAAAACATTTTAATCTTTAGTTTCTTATAGCTTAACTGAAAATATTTTAGAAGTCAGTTAAGAGAACGACTAAAGCTGAGAAAGGGTGCGAGTAAGAATCATATTACTCAAGTATGTTTTGATCATTATAAATATAAAATGAAATGAATTAAACATTTTATTTCCTAAATCATTTTTTTACCACAATATGTTTGGTCGTTCACATACACCGAATGTAAATTGATCACTTTCTATTATGACATGTTGTCTTTCTAGAAAAAGAATGCTTACCCTTTTTCTCTAATGAAAAATCACAGGTCCTTATAACAACGCTTACACATTTGCAATCATTCAATTTTAGAGCAATAACAACATATAATTTTACGTTATCGAAATTGTCCCCTTCATGATTTGTGCTCCAAACACATAAACTAGTTGCTTCTAACTTCAATTTGGAGTTCCAAGTGAAATATCTTACTATTTGTTCTTTTTAGGTCTTTTCTAACATTTTATCCTAACATTCTATCCCACATAGCTTGAAGATAGAAGTTTGTGGTTACTAATATACCATAGTGTATGTGGGCAATATACGTTGAGATGAATATTATGTTTTCGGAGATTTCACTATCTTTCAGGTTAGAAAAAAAATCTGCAGATTGTCTAATCTCCGGAAACTCATATGAACTCTTTATTTTTTTTCTTTTATTTTGGTATTGTAAGTCTTGTTTTAGTGGAGACTATGTTAATATTTTATGTATGGATATTATGTTTTCGGAGATTTCACTATCTTTCAGGTTAGAAAAAAATCTGCAGATTGTCTAATCTCCGGAAACTCATATGAACTCTTTATTTTTTTCTTTTATTTTGGTATTGTAAGTCTTGTTTTAGTGGAGACTATGTTAATCTTTTATGTATGGATATCTAAAATAAAAGTTCACTTTGTGTTACAACCAAACAAAATAAAAATTGTGAGTAAAATGATATTTGATTGGTATATAGTATAGTTGATGTAATTTTTTAAAAACTTTGTGCCATTTAAGACAAAAAGAGAATAAACAAATATTATGAATATCTTAATACACACCAATTCATATTATTTATCGGTTGTAACAAGTAAATTTTATAGTCGTGCCTAAGCATAGCCCAAGAGTATGAAAATGAACACGACAATATTGTGTGCTGTAAAACAATATTATAGACTATCTAAGTTTAAAACAAACAAGATATAGAATTATAAGACAACTTTGTGATCAATAAATTTATTAATCTTATATGATAGTCCACAAAACAATAGCACCTTTCAAGCATGCCATGCTTTTCATATCACTCCTACATCACATTTTAGTTTTAGTTAGGCATGTTGACATGTTCACCCTTGTAGGGTCATGGGACTTGTAAGTTTTGTTATGTAGGTGTGTTAGAACCCCAAATTACGAGTGCAACAATAAGTTAGTGCCAAAGCAAGTATCTACTTATTTTTTGACCCTATATATAAAAGCGGGTTAGGGTTTGTAACTCGGATTTTGATAATCAACATGTCATATATGTTTGTCATGTATGAAATAATGCTAGCTTAAGTTTTGACTGGCTAGCGACCACTAAGAGACCATCAACACCGTTATCACATGAGTCTTTTTTTTTCTACGAGAATATTTTATTATCAACTTAATATAATAAGGAGATCACGGATACCACAAAAAACATACCTAAAAAACTAATTAATAAATACCCACACACAAACATTCGTCCCTTTTCATATCAGCTCTTTCACATATGTGACCGATTCATGTCTTTTTCCCTCCTACGATGCATCTCAAGTCGGGTGGTGTAATGGTGGTAGGCGCGTCGGTGGTGGCGATCGACGGGTTGGCGACCGACCCTCTACACCCTGTCTTAGTATGTTACTATACAACAAGGGAAGAGTAAAATGTAATCCAATTAGTAAGCTGGATCCTTTGGTGAAAACAAGAAAGAGAATTTTTCACGTTTATAAAGAATTGCCTAGCTGTTTATACGGGAATCTTAAACACACGTTTATAATGCACTTGCACACGTACATGTTAACATGACTCGCATTATTAGAATAATTTCATTTACGCAATGATTTTACTTGTTTTAGTTTACTAGTAATGAAGGGACTAGCAAGCCATGTATGATCTGAGAGTGATACGACAAGTGGGTAGCTCGTGGGGGCCTTCATCAGCTCGTGGTTTGAACCACGAGCAAACTTACGTTGTTTTTAGCAGTGACTGCAGTGATCGCATTGAAGTAAAATAAGATTGATGAGAGGATAAACAGATTTGGTGCTAACTGACGATAGTGATGGACGATGGTCGTAATGACCACTAAATTGCTCTTAATATATCTTTAAGCAGCCCAATTAATCAATATTGGTTTCTCATGTATATCAAAACAATTCATTTGAAGGAATGCCGGTGATATTCACAGGAATGTTACAAGGTGAAGAACTATCTCAATGCACAGTGATCTGTATTCTGCACAATATGTAATCAAACAAACCTAAACAAGTATCACAATATAACAAGATAACTTATAAAATAGCATATAGATTTCTATATAAACCATTTCAAATAAGGAAACGTAATCATCATAGGTTCTTTTATCCAAGTTGTCGCCTTTATGTCTCGGGTTATAAACACATAAAAATTGCTTAAAAACTTCACTTTGATGTGTCATGTAACAAATTTTTCTTTCACCAACTGTTAATACCTCTTGCATTATCACTTTCTTAACATTTTTTATGAATATATTTTGTAACCTTTTATTCTAACACTCTATCCCACATAGGCTTAAGATAGAAGTTGTTGGCTATAAATATACCATAATTATCTGTGTGTAAAATGTGTTGAGAATAGTATTATGTTTTCGGATATTTCGGCATCTGTCAGGTTGAAAAAATCTAGCATGTACTGAAACATCCGATAACTCATATGATCTCTTAGCTTTTTAACGTTTTGTACTCTAAAACATGTTTTGGTATTTTTTTTAATGTCACACTTTAAGAAAGGATAACAAACAAACCGTGAAAACTAATAAAGAACCAATAGAAATATAAAATTGTATTTAACGTGCAAAATAAATACACATTTATAAAGAATTCTTTTGGTAAAGTTGGCTAAAATTTTAGAGGTCTTGACCACAACTCTCAGTAATTGTGGCATATCTTTCGAGCAAATGCTAAAAGGAGCCACACTTGATGACTTGAAGCGAAGTAATTACTTACCGAGTTTGAAAATTATAATGAAGTTGTCGTTCACGCAATTTAAACCACTATTTGTCCTAAGAATATCTAGTTAAAAGATAGAGTTGAAGACCAAAGAATGACATAGAGGCCGGTGTTCCTAGTTAGATCCTACTGATTCAAACTTCGTCAACAGTTTATGTCTTTTACTCCCTGTATCTTCACATGATCCTTGATTTTAAAAATACTCGTAACATATACCAATATATACCCTGTTAAATATGGATATCAAGGCATTCACGAGTCTCAACCTGTTAATAGACTGTTTTTGCATTCACGAGTCTCGGCCTCTTATTTGGCTGAAATGTTTTGAATCATACTATTGATCAAGAAATAATAACCTTTTCACTTCAATGATTAATATATCAAAGTATATATACGGGAGACCGATGACCAAAACTACGAAATGTGTAAAGGTTTCATTAATGACAAATGAGAGTACAAAGTATATTTATACATGAATTCTACATCTAGCTATCTGACTACAATATACTAGTACAATGTATAAGACATCTATTAAGTAGCAACTTCATCTTTGGTGGAGTTGCAATCCTTTGTATGCTCTGCACTTGAGCTGTTTGGATCAGCAGAAGGGGTGTTTGGGATAGTCTGCTTCATCACATCAGCTTTAGCTTTAGTATTCACTTTAAGTATGCATTCCAAAAACTACATATACGTTACTGTATAACTATAATATTCTACATCTTTTACCCGTCTGACCTTTTTTCTACATCTTGGGAATGTCTTACTTATTCTCGAAAACTCGATTTCAGGATGCCATTCTTGTAACGAAGCTGGCCCGAGTATGGAATGGTCCTCAAAGTGCATTTAAACTGAATAAGCATGTTGGCTTTCCAAAGATTCAAGCACGGGTTATGTTGGTGTTTCGTTCATTTGTTATGCATGGAGAAAGTAATTTTCTACTATTATGAGTACCATTTTTCTATGGGCACCTTACATAAAATCATTTTTTAAAACATATTTTAACTGGAAAATTAGTAAATGAAGTGAAGTAAACTAACCATTTAAGCAATCTCATGCATGATTTTTTGTTTGTGAGACTTTTTATAAGTGAAAAAATCACTTTCTATCACCACTATGGAAATGTTTGACTTCGGTTTAAACTAAAATGGTTACTGGTAATGTTTCCCCAATGTTTGTGTCGATACAGATAGCAAACGTATGTTGTTTCAATCATTCATCTTGAAACTCTATCCCACATAGAATGAGGATAGAAGTTTTTAGTTAGTT
>BPTQ01000015.1:0-19369 GCA_019973895.1 Chrysanthemum seticuspe
TAAAAGACTGATTTAAGCTCATAAACATTAACAATAACAACAAATACCTATAAATCACTATTATACAATATTACTTAGTGAAATGATGAAAACTAAACAACTGAGAAAACTAAAGAACAAGCAGCCTATTTTAAGTAATAACTTGACTTATCAACACCAAAGAAGCATGAAATCACAGAAATAAGCAGTGTATAAGCTTTTGAACAGTGAATGGCTAAAATAAAGAAATAAGCTTACAAATTGTGTTTATGCACAAATCTGAGAACTGAGATCCAAGGACACTTCCTATAGCTTTCCACAAAGCTTATAAACCAAATCAATCCATAATACACCTTGCTTCAATGCATCTTTCATCTTTCCCACTGATTTTTAATTTTATAACTATTTTTGAGTATTTTTTTATTTTTCTGTTTTGTTGAATAAAACTGGATTTTTAAGGTTTCTAAAAGCTTATAAGCTTTGTCAAGAGCTTATATGAGCTTAAGAATCCTTAGCAACAACTAATAACAACATTTGCATATTTTGAGAATTTTTAACAAGGAAATTTGCATAAAACTGAATTAGTGTACATAAGCTGAAATTGAAACTGTAAATAAGTTTAAAATACACTGAAATATGATTACAAGGTGCTTGAAAGCTTTGAAATACACTGGAAACTTAAATTATTTAAAAACGAGATAAGCAAAATTAAATTACACTAGATACATATCCATATTGCTTCGTTCTTTCTTTATAATGATCCTTTTGAGTTCCTTGTCGACCTCTAAAACTATCCCACTTCATTCCAACCTTTGGATCATTCGAAATCATCAAAACCGTGCACTTGGCACTTTTGGCGCCAAAAGGTAATTTGAGTGGGTTTTTGCAATTAATGCAATTTGGATTAGTTTGCAAGGTGGAAAGGAGTGAGAGTGAGAGGTAGGCAGGCTGGAAAGGTGATGGTGAGGTGGTAGAACCAGGTGGCGATGGAGGTGTGGTAGCAGCTGTCGATGGAGGGAAAAGAAAGAAAGGAGACGGTCAAACGAGGTTTGACCGTTTTTTATTAATAATGGAAAGGGTCAAAATGGGGTTTTGGACTGGGCTTTTGACTGGGCCAGCTGGGATTGGGCTTGTGTTTGGGTTTGTTTTGGGATTGGGTTAATAATAACAAAGGGAGTCCGTTTGGTTTTTGTAGTTAATACACAAGGACCAAAGTTGTAATTTCTCCAAAGTTGAGGGCCGAACCTGCCAACATTCCAAAGTTAACACAAGGACCAATTATGCCATTCTTTAATAGTACAAGGATAATATTTGATAATTTTCAATTTTAAAATATCCGAGGACTATTTTTGACATTTTTCAAACTTTAGGGACTAAAGTTGTCATTTTGCAATTTTAAATTTCAAGGACCAAGTTTGACAACTCATGAATCCCTAGGGACTTTAAATAACATTTTTCTTTATTTTGATTTACCAGGGACCAGTTTTGACAACTTTTGAAACTTGGGGGACTAAAACTGCCAATTATGCAAACTTGATACATTTTTCACATGATTTTGGTATTTTTGCATTTAAAACACATAAAACACTTAATTGTGATATTTTTATCATTTTGATGCGTTTCTGAGTGTTTTCAGATGTTTTTGCAGTTTAAAAGGTACAAAAATGATGAGTATTTGCACACTCATCAATCCCCCACACTAAGATATTGCTAGTCCCTAGCAATCTTTTTGAAACTTTAATGGATTTCATCTCTTTACCAAAAGCCATTACTTCTGGAGTAGCCAATTGTTTCAATTCAAGTAAGAACCTTGGTACAATGATGACCAAATGATTTTGAGCAAATCACCAGCTGTAAACGGTTTTGATTTGTCTTTACCAGAAGCCGTTTGCTTCTGGACTAGCCAACTCTTAACTAATTAAAGATATGGGGAGTTGATTACCATACAATTTTAGGCAAATTGTAAGCCATAAACGGATTTGAGATATCTTTACCAAGAGTCGTTTGCTCCTGGATTAGCCAATCCTTATGTGGGTTAGACATGGTGGACTGATTACCATTTGTTGTGTTTAGTACATAGTACTTCCACTAAAAAAAAATTTAAATTTGGCCATTTTGGGGGAAAAGGGGACTAAAAGGGTACATTTATGATTAAATTAGCCAGAATTTCCCCCCCCCACACTTAGAAATAAATATTGTCCTCAGTATTCAAAGTCCCGGCTATTATGCCGAATCCTTGAACGTAAAAAGATAACATTACTAGCTAAGTGTAGAAACACAACAATTATTCTCTTTTTTAATATTTACAATTTTCATGCATTTTTTTTTACTACTTTATATACAACAGCGGGGGGCAACTCCCCCACACTAGGGTGGTAGAAAGTAGAAAGAAGTCAGAAATATGGGTGAAAACCCATATTGTGTGCTACTGTTTTTGATTCCCGAGTCGCTAGCTTGACTCGATCCCCGCATTCATTGGTTCATGGGGAAAGTTTGTAGATCCGGGACAACCATATGTGGAATGTCCTCTCCAAAATAGTGCTTCAATCGATGACCATTCACTTTAAAATTTGGACCATCGGGTTGAGATAACTCAATGGTTCCATAAGGAAATATTTTAGTAATGGTGAATGGTCCAGACCAGCGGGTTTTGAGTTTTCCCGAGAAAATCTTCAATCTTGAATTGAAAAGAAGGACTCGATCACCGACGTTGAAAACGCGGTTCTTGATTTTGGAGTCATGAATTTTCTTTGTCTTTTCTTTGTAGATCAAAGAGTTCTCGTATGCTTGATCACGTAGTTCATTTAATTCATTCATTTGAACTTCCCGATGATCACCAGCTGTCTGAATATCGAAGTTGGCATGTTTCAAGGCCCAGTATGCTTTGTGCTCAAGTTCAATCGGCAAATGACATGCCTTTCCATATACTAGCTTGAAGGGCGTACACCCGATTGGTGTTTTATAAGCTGTACGGAAGGCCCAGAGTGCGTCATTTAGTTTATCCGACCAAGAGGCACGGTTTTCGCCTACTGTCCTTTCCAGAATTCTTTTAATCCCTCGGTTGGAAACTTCCACTTGTCCACTTGTTTGGGGGTGGTACGCAGTAGAGAGACGGTGAGTTACACCATACTTTTGCATGACTTGATCAAATTGGTCATTGCAGAAATGCGTACCACGATCACTGATTATAGCTCGTGGAGTTCCAAATCTAGCAAAAAGAGATTTTAAGAATTTCACAACAACTCGGGCATCATTAGTAGGTAAAGCTTTCGCTTCAACCCATTTTGACAAATAGTCAATGGCCACAAGTATGTATTTGTTTCCTCGAGATGATGGAAATGGCCCCATAAAGTCAATGCCCCAGATGTCAAAAATCTCACACACTTGAATGGCGTTTTGCGGCATTTCATTTCTTTGTGAGATGTTCCCGTGACGTTGACAAGCGTCACATGTTTTGACAAAATCGTGGGCATCCTTATAAATAGTGGGCCAATAAAATCCGGAATCAAACACCTTCTTGGCAGTGTAGTTTGGACTATGATGTCCCCCGGTCGGTCCAGCATGGCAAGCTTTGAGAATGTCCATAGCTTCCTGTCCATAAACACACCGTCGGATGACTTGATCCGCACAGATTTTGAATAAGTAGGGGTCGTCCCAGAAGTAATGTTTGACATCCTTGAAGAATTTGTTCTTCTGTTGGGTCGACATCCCTTTCATTATGAAGTTACCCGCATGGTAATTTGCGAAGTCAGCAAAGCATGGGGTATTAGAGTTTCCACGAAAAGTAACCGCATTGAGTGTCTCGAGAGGAAACTTTTCATTTATTTCTTTTTTCTCGAAAACATCTTGGTGAGGGTTTTTTAGACGAGACAGATGATCAGCAGCCAGGTTCTCAGCTCCTTTTTTATCACGTATAATGATATCAAATTCTTGCAGGAGAAGAACCCAACGGAGCAATCTTGGTTTTGCATCTTGTTTTGCAAAGAGATATTTGAGAGCCGAGTGATCCGTATACACTACGCATTTCGTCAAGATCAGATATGGCCGAAACTTCTCAAACGCATACACCACAGCTAATAATTCTTTTTCTGTAGTGGTGTAATGTGTTTGAGCTTCAGTCATGGTTTTACTTGCGTAGTGGATAGGCTGAAAGTGCTTGGTTTTACGTTGCCCCAGTACTGCACCGATAGCAAAATCACTTGCATCGCACATGAGTTCAAAGGGTAAATCCCAGTCGGGGGCAACAAGAATGGGTGCTTCCGTAAGCTTTTTCTTTAATGTTTCAAAAGCCTTGATGCACTCAGGTGAGAAAATGAACGGAGCATCTTTTTCAAGAAGATGGGTCATAGGCCGGGCTATTTTTGAGAAATCCTGAATGAATCTCCGATAGAAACCGGCATGCCTGATAACGCTACACGCGTCGTTCGGGGTCAAGGAAACTTCCTTTTCTTCGAGCAAGTTTTATAACACCCTAGGCAGTGAACCTAATCGTTGTAGTGTAGTAATTAGGGTAAGCCACGGGTATTGATATCGTTCTCTAGGGGAATAGGAATGCTAGTAGGGAGTTACTACGCTAAGGTTAAGGTTGAGGAAGATTATTTTATATCTTTTTATATTTTATGAAAAATGGAAAGGTACGAATCTCGGGTATTGGATTTGGGGGGTTGGTATTTCTACCGATTACTCTACTATTATCTAATTATCTAAACTAAGGTTGTGGGAGTCTATGTCTAATTAATGTGTGCTCGTATGATAGTTTAAAAAAAGTGTTTACTTAGTTTGTATTACTCCTTAATTATCTCCTATTGATGGTTGAGTGTCACGTCTTATTCCTAGTTGCGTTGTGTGTCTAAAGTTGTAGGGTATGCGTTTCTCCCTAACTCTTCGAACTTACCAAAGGGTCTTGTCTACAAACCCACTAGAGATTATAAACTCCTACTCTAAGGCGCTCTTTGGATGGTTTAGCCTACAATTACTCAGGTAATTATACTCTAAGGTTCACAAAGATGAATCAAGCATTAAGTACACAACGAATGACCTATCGCATTACTAGATCATTAATCAACTAAGATAAGAAACAACCAATCAATATTTAATAATTAAGTTTCATACTTCCTAAGCAAACACACAAATAAATTAGCCGGACATGGAGAACATGAAAGCATACACACAAATAATCAAAGACATAATTGAATTAATGATGTAAAGACTTATCTTGATGTAAGATAGGGTTTAAAACCCTAAAATACTGTACAAGACACCTTAGGTTCGGTTTTAGGTTTTTACTCCAAAGACTCTCCACACAAAGACTGAAAAATTCGGATTCTATATATAAGATTACAATTGCGACGGCGTCACCTTATGTTTAGTGACGCCGTCGTGTCGCCGTCATTAGGGTTTCGTCTTGGCCACGTTAACCTTGCGACGGCGTCACCTTATGTCCGTGACGCCGTCCTCTTCAGCTTCTGACGTCGTCTGGATTGCATCTAGGCCGTCTGAGTAGCGACGGCCTACTCTTCCACAGCTAGACGTCGTCACTTGAAAATACGAGTTTTGGGTACTGGGTCGTCACAATAATTTTGGGACGGCGTCGCCAATAGCACCTGACGCCGTCGCCTTCTACTTTCAGCAACTGTGAGTGTCTCGATTTCGACTTTGGCCATTTTCTTCATATATTCGCGCCTTTTCGTCCAAATAAGTGCCATTCCAGCATTTTGCCTTCACGAGACCTAAAAAGTGAAAAGTAACGATATTAAGCAATAACGGATACAAAAGTGATCAAATAAAGACTTAAACGACCCCTCAAAATGGTACCTTTTAAAACCTTATCAAATATCCCTACACTTGTTATTTGCTTGTCCTCAAGCAAATGTGCTTTTAGCCAATTAATTTATAAGTTAGGGGTCATGAAGCATTAATTCAAAACGGTCCACAACACATATAAGCCCCGCAAAAGTCCTAACAAGCACGGAAATTACATACTAGCACCTCACATGGGGTGTTTGGATACTCACATCTCTCTCGGGTGTATATATGAAATATAACAATATAGGAAATGGAAGATAAACACTCATTAACCGGTCCTAGTACATAGATTACCATAGGCTTGAGAATAGATCAAACCTCCATCGCTTTGGCGTAAGCACCTAGGAAAGACTATCAAAGAGGTCTTTAAAGGGTTGTAACGTTAGGCTTACGGTAGGGAAATAAGGGTTTGGTGGGATAGGCTATTTAGTGGTGGTAAGTCAAAAATCTCTATGTTAAATGCATATGAAGAATGGCGTTGCTAAGCCAAGACTCGAGACTCTAAACTCTAGATAACTGAAATAAACAAACATAAATTTAAAGGATAGATGTAGGATGGTAGCCCGTATGTTTTCACTCTATTTATTTTTCTTTTTTTTTTTTTTTTTTTCTTTTTTTTCGATTTTCATACACTTTTACTCCACCATCCTCTATGATAACATCAAAATACTAGGGATTTACAGGCATATCCCTACACTTGAGTTTTTTATTACTCTAACACTAATTTGACCCGAATTGAAAAGATCAAAACACTTGGGGTACATTATTACGCAAACAAAGGGAATTTGAATTTAACGTTCCCTTCCCGTCATTTCATAAACTTTAACTTTTCCCATGAATCCCAATCATCCCAAAACTGTATACAAAGGATATGACTCGACTTAGCAACTTATGCAAGCAACTAGATAATTGAACTAAGGGTTTAGGGTGATAACAAACATTTGCACTAAAAGTGAGTGCATAAGGGGTAGGCTAAGGCGATTTGGGTGTATATTTGGGGGTGGGGTGTAAACAATGCTCTTCATTGATATTCAGGAAAAACCGAAATATCACGAGAACCGCGAAAAGGATAGGCTCTGAGGGGTTAACTAGGGGTATCGTGTACTAAAGATGAGTACAACGCAAAGGGTGTGGGGGAATTACTCAACCGAAGTGGAAGAAGTAATTATATTACAGGTATCAAACAAGGGTTATCCTAATGCCTCTTATCATTTAGTTATTCCTAACTACACAAGTGTAGCCTCACTTGCGATCTCGGAATGCATCACAAAACAAGTTCTAGAATCTATTATACTACAGGTTCACACTCTAAGCATTAAAGATGAATGCTTTTAATTCCTACTAATCTAAGGGCGATCCTCACATTTTGGGTGGAATTTGGGTGGTAAGGGTTTTTGTGCTAGTCATGCAACTTCCTATCCGTGAGACGCTTTTGTTAAGACTAATGGCCCACTCCTATATGTCATAAAAAAATTTAAATTTGGTGCCAAAATTACCCTAACCGCATTTTCTCATGGTTTATTACACAATCACAATTGGACAAAGCAAATAGTCAAGGATAAGCATAGTTTCAAAGTTCCTGTTTTATTTTCCCTCCCTACACTTAAACTGAACATTGTCCCCAATGTTCCCCGAAAGTATCAAAGTTATGATAGAAGAAGGTAATTAAAAACGAAAGAAACTAATACTCCCCTGATTAGCTCGGTAGGATCCGTGTAAAGTGGTGGTTAAATTCTTTTCAAGAAGAATTATTGCGTGAAAAGCTCCTTCCAATCTTATGTAACTTCTTTTTGACAAACTAAACCTGCACACTTGAAGAAAACAAACGAAACCTTCGCGTAAAATCGGCGGTAATAATATATATAAGACTCGATTTAAACTAGGATATAATGCTTGTGGAATGGATGTTTACAGAATTTCTAAGAAAATTAAGACCTGGAAAATTCCAAAAATTTATAAGTAGCTCAGAAAACGAGAAAAAGTAATCTGATGTTTTTACTCCTTCCTGACGCCGTCAGGTTGCAATCCTGACGCCGTCAGGTTGCAATCCTGACGCCGTCAGGTTATCCTGACAAAAACTGGTCTGCGATTTTCTGGAAAATTTACATCTTTAGAATCTGGAAAAATTTCTGCAAAACATTCATTATGACTCGATACAAGCATTTGACTCGAACAAATAAACATAAATATCTTTTAGTTAATTGTTATTCTCATGTTTACGTTTCTTTTGAAAACGTGTGTAATCCTCCCTACACTTATCCCTTATGTAAAATACCTTTATATGCAATTAAGACGAAGTTAAAAACAAAATAAAGCATTTTTACAAATTTAAACATGAGGATAAACAATTAATAAAAGATATATGACACTAACAAGCAAACAATTAAGCATGGGTTGCCTCCCACGAAGCGCTTTTCTTTATTAAAGAGTCTTGTAGCTAGACTCATAGTCGTGCTTCTACGTTTCCTCACCACCGCCCTTTTCTTCTAAAACAATATCCTCATCGTTCACCATTTCAATATTATCCAATTGATAATGCTTCACCCGTTGCACATTAACTGTGAATTCTCTTCCATCATAGTCTAGTAGCACCACCGCCCCATTGCTCATATGTTTTTTTACTGAAAAGGGTCCATACCACCTAGATTTGAGTTTTCCTGGGAATAATCTTAGTCTCGAATTATACAAGAGCACTTTATCCCCTTCCAAAAACTCTTTAGGATTCTTTATTCGTTGATCGTGCCATCTTTTTGCCCTTTCTTTGTAAGTGATTGATGATTCGTATGCATCCAGCCTCAGCTCATCCAATTCTTGAAGTTGTAAGAACCGATTTGACCCTGCTTCAGAATAATCCATATTACAGGCCTTAAGGGCCCAATATGCTTTCTGCTCAAGTTCGATAGGGAGGTGGCAAGCCTTTCCGTATACCAGGCTAAAAGGGGTTGTCCCGATAGGTGTTTTGTAAGCAATTCTAAATGCCCAAAGTGCTTCATCCAGTTTGAATGCCCAATCTTTCCTATTTTGGTGGACCGTTTTTTCAAGTATCCGCTTTAATGCCCTGTTTATGTTTTCTACTTGTCCATTTGTCTGAGGATGATATGCAGTAGAAAATCTATGTGGGACGCCATACTTCTTCATCACCTTTTCCATTTGAGCATTGCAAAAGTGAGTCCCTCTATCACTGATTAATGCTTTGGGAATCCCAAATCGTGCGAAGAGCTTTTTAAGAAAGTGAATAACTACCCTTGCATCATTAGTTCTAAGGGCTTGAGCTTCTACCCATTTGGATACATAGTCGATAGCTACGAGAATGTATTCATTTCCTCCGGAAGATGGAAAGGGTCCCATGAAGTCTATTCCCCAAACGTCAAATATTTCGCAGACTTGGATATAGTTCTGAGGTGACTCATCTCGTCGTGAAATATTTCCTGATTGTTGGCATGCATCACACATTTGAACTAATCTCTTAACGTCTCGAAAAACAGTAGGCCAATAGAATCCGGCATCGAAAACCTTTCGTGCCGTGATATTCACACCGTGATGTCCTCCAGATGGTCCCGCATGACATTCTTTCAGAACTCGATCAATCTCTCTACCGGCCACGCAACGTCGAATGATTTTATCGGGACATATACGGAAAAGGAAGGGTTCATCCCAGAAGTAATGTTTTAGGGTAGTGAAGAACTTCTTTTTATCTTGTCTGGTCATGTAATTTGGCAAAACTCTACTGGACAGGTAGTTAGCATAATCAGCATACCATGGCTCACTTTCTTTAATCGCCATTAGCCATTCCTCGGGAAAAGAGTCACGAATATTGGTGTGATCTGACTTCTCAAGATCGGGGTTCTCCAAGCGTGATAGATGATCAGCGGCGAGATTTTCAGCCCCCTTTTTATCACGAATTTCAATGTCGAATTCTTGAAGTAATAGGATCCATCTAATCAGGCGAGGTTTAGCATCTTGTTTTGAAAACAAATAGCGTAAGGCGGAGTGATCTGTGAAGACGACAGTTTTAGAGAGAACGAGATATTGCCTGAATTTGTCGAAGGCAAAAACAACGGCTAAAAGTTCTTTCTCAGTGGTTGTATAGTTCTCTTGTGCTACATTCATGGTTTTGCTAGCATAGTAGATTGGTTGAAAATGCTTTTCCTTCCTTTGGCCGAGCACTGCGCCGACAGCATAATCACTAGCATCACACATGATTTCGAACGGCTGAGACCAATCAGGGGTGACCATTATAGGTGCATTCTTCAGAAAAATCAAAAGGGGCATCCTTAACAAGAAGTTGTGTCATAGGCCGGGAAATTTTTGAAAAATCTTTAATAAACCTTCGATAAAAACCGGCATGACCAAGAAAGCTGCGAATGGCTTTAACGGTAGTAGGATAGGGGAGTTTGGAAATTGCTTCGATTTTTGCTCTATCGACCTCAATTCCATTCCCCGAGACTTTATGCCCTAAGACAATTCCTTCTTTTACCATGAAATGGCATTTTTCCCAATTTAAAACCAAATTAGTTTCCTCGCATCGCTTCAACATCTTCCTAAGGTTGGAAAGACAAAGGTCGAAAGAATTTCCAAACACCGAGAAATCATCCATGAAAACTTCCATGCTGTCCTCAATTAACTCGTGGAATATGGCCATCATACATCGTTGAAAGGTTGCGGGTGCGTTACATAACCCGAAAGGCATTCGCTTGTAGGCGAACGTTCCGTAAGGACATGTAAATGTAGTTTTCTCCTGATCTTCAGGAGCAATTGGAATTTGAAAGTAACCTGAAAAGCCATCAAGGAAACAGTAGTATTCGTGCCCTGCTAATCTTTCAAGCATTTGGTCAATAAACGGTAGAGGAAAATGATCTTTCCGGGTGGCATCATTCAACTTTCTGTAGTCAATACATACACGCCACCCAGTAACCGTTCTTTGTGGCACCAACTCACCCTTCTCATTTTTTACAACCGTCATCCCTCCTTTTTTTGGAACCACTTGGACCGGGCTGACCCATGGGCTATCTGATATGGGGTAGATGAGACCTGCATCCAGAAGCTTAATGACCTCTTTTTTCACTACCTCTTTGATGTTAGGGTTAACCCGCCTTTGCGGTTGAACAGTTGGTTTGTAATCTTCCTCCATGAGGATTTTGTGAGTACAGAATGTAGAATCGATTCCCTTAATGTCGGCAACACTCCACGCAATCACCCCTTTATATTCTTTTAAAACTTCTAAGAGCTTCTCTTTCTGAATAGTGGTTAGCGAGGAGCTTATGATGACAGGGAGTTGGTCCTCTCCTTGAAGGAAGGCGTATTCCAAGTGACTCGGGAGATCTTTCAGTTCTAAGGTAGGAGGCTCTTTGATCGATGGTTTTAGCTGGTTTCCCGGCCTCTGAAGCTCAATAGGTTCAATTTCATCCTGACGAGGATAAAAGGACACAGCTCCAACCATCTCAATTTCATGGTCGTCGTATATTACGTTGTTATCATTATTCATGAATTCGTTTAATAGATACTCGTCAATGCAGCCGTCTATTTCGTCATCAAATTCATCAACTTCTTCAACTAAATATACGGGGCGACCGCAGGAAGAAGAATGTCTCATAGAATCCTTAATGTCGAAGGTCAAGCTCTCGGATCCTACTCGTAAAGTGAGCTTACCATCATGAACATCAATGATAGCACGAGCTGTAGCCAAGAAGGGTCTTCCAAGGATTATTGGGACGGAATTATCTTCCTCCATCTATAAAATTACGAAATCGACTGGAAATTTGAATTCCCCCACCCTTACAAGAACGTTCTCACAAACTCCAATGGGATATTTGATTGATCGATCAGCTAATTAGATACTCATCCTAGTTGGTTTAAGCCCTGAATATCCGAGCTTAAGAAACAGGGAGTGAGGCATCAGGTTAATGCTTGCCCCAAGATCTGCCAAGGCGTTTTTCATAGAAAGCGCCCCTATAGAGCAAGGAATAGTAAAACTGCCCGGATCTTCCTTCTTCTTGGGCATGCTCTTTTGGATGATAGCTGAACATTCTTCCCCTAATGATATCAATCCTTCAAGCTTTTTCCGATTAGATATCAACCTCTTGAAGTATCTACTATATTTAGGGATATGATAGAATACATCAAGGAGTGGTATGTTGACGGATGTTTGTTTCAATTAAGACAATATTTTTTCATTGTCTTCTTCAGCCTTTTGATTTTTTAAACGAGAGGGATAGGGAATCCGTGAGAACGTTGGTCGCTGGGCTGGTGCTGGTGTTTGTGGGGGAGGATCGTGAGGAGTTGGAAGAGGTGTGGGAATCGCCTCATTTCCTAACTCGGGTTCCCTTGTGATGGGGTCCCGGTTGGGATGTGGGGGATCCTTGGTAGTAGTTCCTGATCGAGTAGTGATTGCGCAAGTTGGATCGTGAAGTGCTAGGCCAGGTCCACTCATTCTTTCGTGGAGATTGGTGAACTGACTTTCTAATTCAGCTTGCTGCTCTCGGATAAACTCCTCAAGACCTTTCAAGATTGTAGCCCCTTCCATGGTAAACTGCCCGAGTTTTTCCTCAAAAGGATCACGAATGGTGTACTCAGGTCCGTCCTTTCCTTCCGTTCTCCATTTCAGATTGCCCCAAGGATCACATTCATCGGTTTGATAAAATGCGAGGAGTGAAGGGTCATCATAAATATCATGACTAGAGAGGAAGACGCTTTCTCGGTGTGTGTCATCGCACTCATCGCTCTCGTGCGATCCTCCACATATGTCGCATATGAGATATGGGTTA
This sequence comes from Chrysanthemum seticuspe, assembly GCA_019973895.1. Taxonomy (NCBI): domain Eukaryota; kingdom Viridiplantae; phylum Streptophyta; class Magnoliopsida; order Asterales; family Asteraceae; genus Chrysanthemum; species Chrysanthemum seticuspe. The sequence goes on from BPTQ01000015.1 coordinate 12,549, forward strand.
GTTAGCCTTTTTGGTTCTGGTGATTTTATGAGGTAAGCTAGTTTCTTTTGTGCTTTCTCAATCCGATAATCTAAGGATAACTCTTCACTTGAGAAAGTGGAAATGCTTGACGCGTTTTCCTGCTCATTCCAATGGATGTCTTGATATTGGATGTATTCCTCTATTCGGTTCCACCCTTCTTCCGCGGTGAGGTTCACGATTCTCCGGCCAGTTGAGAAATCAATCCCTTTTTGATCCTTTCGGGAGACATTGTCGTAAAAGATTTGAACAAGCAACCAAAGGTTAATACCGTGGTGTGGAGCTTGTTGAATAAGATCTTTGTAACGACTCCAGGAGTTGGTGATAGATTCTCCATCGGGTTGATGAAAGTGCAGAATTTTGCTCCTAACTGCTGCAGTTCTTCCAGGAGGAAAGAACTTTCTGGTGAACTTAGTTGTAAGTTGTTCCCATGTGAAAATGGACCTTGGAGGGAGCTTATCGAGCCACTCCTTGGCTCGCCCTTGAAGAGAAAATGGGAAAAACAGGAGTCTAGATGTCTCCTTAGATGCTCCGTCGGCATAGATAGCATCAACAATTTTTAGAAACTGTTTGATGTGGTGAATTGGGTTTTCACTGTGGGATCCATGGAATTGACATGCCTTTTGGATTAGCCAAATATCAGATGAATGCAATACCTCATTGATCTGTTCCGAGGGATAGACAATGGCATTGGTGAATCCAGACACAGAAGGGTAGGAGTGTTCCCCAAGAGTTTTCGCTTTAGGAGGATTTATGGGGCTATTGGCTGGAGTGGCAAGGACTTCCTCGCCATTTTGACTCAGATTGTCAATGATGATGGTTTCAGGAGATTGTGGGGAATGAGGAGATTCTTCATCAGATGTAACTTCATCAAAATTGATGGAAGTGCCTTGAAGTTCTGAATCATGGAGAGCTTTTCTTCGCCTATTGAGCTCTCTTTCGGGTTCTGCAAATGGTTCAAGAAGAGTTTTGGTGGAACTGCGGGTTCTAAGTTGCTTACGGGGGTTTGTATGGGGACGTGGTTGTTGATTATCACCTTCCATGATGAAAAGTGATGAGGTTACGAACAAAGGTCACGAAGAAGGGGGATAGACTAAGAGAAATCTAAAAATGAGAAAAAATTTACTTGATAGGAATCAAGCAAAGAACCTAAACGATGTGGACTACTAACTAGCTATTCTATTCCCCGGCAGCGGCGCCAAAAACTTGATAACGCTACACGCGTCGTTCGGGGTCAAGGAAACTTTCTTTTCTTCGAGCAAGTTTTATAACACCCTAGGCAGTGAACCTAATCGTTGTAGTGTAGTAATTAGGGTAAGCCACGGATATTGATATCGTTCTCTAGGGGAATAGGAATGCTAGTAGGGAGTTACTACGCTAAGGTTAAGGTTGAGGAAGATTATTTTTTATCTTTTTATATTTTATGAAAAATGGAAAGGTACGAATCTCGGGTATTGGATTTGGGGGGTTGGTATTTCTACCGATTACTCTACTATTATCTAATTATCTAAACTAAGGTTGTGGGAGTCTACGTCTAATTAATGTGTGCTCGTATGATAGTTTAAAAATGTGTTTACTTAGTTTGTATTACTCCTTAATTATCTCCTATTGATGGTTGAGTGTCACGTCTTATTCCTAGTTGCGTTGTGTGTCTAAAGTTGTAGGGTATGCGTTTCTCCCTAACTCTTCGAACTTACCAAAGGGTCTTGTCTACAAACCCACTAGAGATTATAAACTCCTACTCTAAGGCGCTCTTTGGATGGTTTAGCCGACAATTACTCAGGTAATTATACTCTAAGGTTCACAAAGATGAATCAAGCATTAAGTACACAACGAATGACCTATCGCATTACTAGATCATTAATCAACTAAGATAAGAAACAACCAATCAATATTTAATAATTAAGTTTCATACTTCCTAAGCAAACACACAAATAAATTAGCCGGGCATGGAGAACATGCAAGCATACACACAAATAATCAAAGACATAATTGAATTAATGATGTAAAGACTTATCTTGATGTAAGATAGGGTTTAAAACCCTAAAATACTGTACAAGACACCTTAGGTTCGGTTTTAGGTTTTTACTCCAAAGACTCTCCACACAAAGACTGAAAAATTTGGATTCTATATATAAGATTACAATTGCGACGGCGTCACCTTATGTTTAGTGACGCCGTCGTGTCGCCGCCATTAGGGTTTCGTCTTGGCCACGTTAACCTTGCGACGGCGTCACCTTATGTCCGTGACGCCGTCCTCTTCAGCTTCTGACGTCGTCTGGATTGCATCTAGGCCGTCTGAGTAGCGACGGCCTACTCTTCCACAGCTAGACGTCGTCACTTGAAAATACGAGTTTTGGGTACTGGGTCGTCACAATAATTTTGGGACGGCATCGCCAATAGCACCTGACGCCGTCGCCTTCTACTTTCAGCAACTGTGAGTGTCTCGATTTCGACTTTGGCCATTTTCTTCATATATTCGCGCCTTTTCATCCAAATAAGTGCCATTCCAGCATTTTGCCTTCACGAGACCTAAAAAGCTCAAACGGTGTGAAGACACCAATCTTTGTCTAAACTGGGAGAAGAGCCACTTTATGGTCAAAGAGGGCATAGTCCTTGGCCATAAGATTTCAATAAATGGGATTGAGGTCGATAGAGCGAAAGTGGATGTCATTGCCAAATTGCCTCATCCCACTACTGTCAAAGGTGTCAGGAGTTTTCTCGGGCATTGTATCCCCGATCATGTCGTGGAAAATTGCCATCATACATCGTTGGAACGTGCCAGGAGCGTTACATAGGCCAAAAGGCATACGTCTGTAGGCAAAAGTTCCGTATGGGCAGGTGAATGTGGTCTTTTCTTGATCTTGTGGATCAATGGGGATCTGGAAATACCCCGAGAAACCATCAAGGAAACAATAGTATTCGTTCCCTGCTAATCTCTCAAGCATTTGGTCCATGAAGGGTAGGGGAAAATGGTCTTTTCGGGTGGCGTCATTCAAATTGCGATAGTCAATATACACACGCCATCCCGTAACCAATCGAGTTGGAATTAACTCGTTTTCTTCATTTGTGATAACAGTTATGCCACCCTTTTTCGGAACACAGTGGACGGGACTGACCCAAGGACTATCAGAGATCGGGTAAATTAATCATGCATCAAGAAGTTTGAGAACCTCTTGTTTGATAACCTCATGAATCTTAGGATTCACCCTTCTCTGATGTTGAACTGCTGGCTTGAAGTCATCCTCCATCAAGATTTTGTGAGTACAAAACTCAGGGTTGATACCCTTTATGTCGGAGAGTTTCCAAGCAATTGCTTGCTTGTGTGACTTCAAGACCTTTATCAAAGCAGTCTTTTCATCTTCACTCAAGTCTTTAGCAATTATGACGGGTAATTTATCGTCACCCTCCAAGAATGCGTACTCGAGATGAGGTGGTAAGTCCTTAAGTTCGACCTCAGGAAATTCTTCAGTTTTCTCAACGGTTTTGATTTCCTCTTTATGAAGTTCTTGAGGAGGGGGTGATGATGGATCATCATTGAGCAACTTCTCGAGGAGAAGAATGTCTCCCTCGATGTCAATTGGAGCGTGATCAATTTCCGGTGAAACCGAATCACTAGACAAGTATGCTTCAATTTCTTCCAAAATGAAGTCACTTCCCTCAAATGGAGTGAGATAAGGGGAAGGATCGGTAACAATAGGTTGAGAAGATGTGGTGGGATCCCCACTCACAGAATTGTGAGAATACCTAAGAAACTCTTGAGAGTACTCCTCTGAAGCAATTTCAATTACATCGATTCGGCTAACCGATTCAGCATCATTATTTGAGGAGTACCTCGGAGTTTGATCGAGGTTAAAGGTAACAACTTCATCATCCACACGTAATGTGATTTCATGCTCAAATACATCAATAAGGGCATGGCCCGTCCTTAGGAATCCTCGTCCAACAATGAGAGGAACCCGTGGATCAGCATCGAAATCAACGACTACAAAGTCAGCTGGAAAATGGAACTTTCCTACTTTCACAAATACGTCCTCGGCAATGCCAAGTGGACGGGATATGGAACGATCTGCAAGCTCGAGAGTCATGCATGTAGGAGTAAGGTCCGGAAGAGAAAGTTTCTTCCATACTGAATGAGGCATCGGGTTAATGCTTGCACCAAGATCGGCCAAGGCAAAGCATTCAACCATTCCTGGAAATACACAAGGTAAGAGAAATTTTCCAGGATCTCCAAGCTTTTCGGGAAGCTTCTTTAACAGGACTGCTGAGCAGTTCTTGTTCAGAGGAGTTTTAGCCATTTCAAACAGTTTTTCCTTGTTGCTTAACATGTGTTTGAGAGTTGATGCAAACTTGGGCATCAGAATGATAGCATCCGCAAAGCTTATGTCAAAATGTAATTCTTGGAAAATTTGAAAAAATTTGTCCATTTGATTACTGGCTTTTTCGCGGAGCTTTTGCTCATTTAAACGTGATGGGTAAGGAATAGAAGTTTTGGATTTGGGGTTTTCAACGGGAGCTACAGGAGGTTCAAAAACAACTCCTGGGTTTGATTTGGGTTTCGGGACAACTTGAGGATGGACATGTGCTGTGCTCTGTGAGCTAGTGGGTTGCACTTGGTCCTTTGTCGCCTCAGGTTCACTTTCCACTACCTTCGGGAGAGAAGAAGAAGAGGTAGTAGGAATAGCGGGTCCATCATATGAAGAACCACTTCTGGTTGTGATCGCCTTTGCATCGCCCCTTGGGTTAGCGATCGTGTTGCTAGGTAAAGTACCTGAGCTCGAGGGTTGATCATTTAAAGACTTCTTAATGTCATAAATCTGGAGAACCAACAACCTGTTCATTTCCTCTTGGGATTTCATGAATTGCTTCAATAACTCATCAGATGATGGTCCAGTTGGAACAATAGCTTGAGTTTGATTAGGAACATTCTGGCCCCTATTGTTCGGATTAGGGCCTTGATTTTGAAAATTTCCTTGATTATTGCCATGAAAATACCCTGGGTTGAGATTTCCCTGATTCTGGTTTCTGTTAAAATTTCCCTGGTTTTGGAAATTTTGTCCTTGATTTTGAAAACCGTTATTTTGACTAAAATTACCTTGGTTTTGATAACCTTGGTTCATTCTAGGTTGGTTTTGATTCCGGTTTTGCATGTTATGATTCTGGTTAAAACCGGGTGGTCCATGGGATAAGTATTAGCACGGTAGTTTGGTTCATTTTGAGGACGATATTGATTACCTCCCTGATGTGAAGTACCGGCTATAACATTGGCTTCAAAAGGACTACCATCGGTGGCAGTACAGTTGTAGTATGCATGAGGGCCACCACAAGTGACACAGACCTCGACTTTTTTCACTTCAACATGTGATGGTGTCTGTGTGAAAGTGACTTTCTTTTGGTTAGCAAGAACCAAAGCATGAACAGCATCCATGAGTTTGTCAATCTTAGCATCGGTGCTAGATGTACTCACGTGAGATGAAGTAGAAGGTCCTGCATTAGACTGAGACTGATATGTTTTTGTTCGTACAGAGCGGACCTGGGATTTGTTTTTTATGATTTGCAAGGCTTCTTTTGTGGTTTTGCTAAGGAAATTACCTCCCCCGGAGGCATTTAAAGAGTCTTGGTCAGCTTGGCTCAGACCATTGTAGAAAGTATCCATTTGCATTAAATCGGAAAAACCATGATGTGGACACTTTCGGAGCAACTCTTTGTAACGATCCCATGCCTCACCGAATGATTCATCAAATCTTTGAGTGAATTTCATTATCTCATTTTTAAGACTTGTAGTTCGGGATGGAGGATAGAATTCGTTAACAAACTTAGTGACTAAATCCTCCCATGTCTCTATGGAACGAGGGGGTTGTTTCTCAAGCCAATTCCGGGCTTGTCCCTCTAAAGAGAATGGGAACAGAAGAAGCTTAATTGCTTCTTGTGGGACATTCTTGTATTTGATGGTCGATGCAATCTTGTTAAACCATCGAATATGTGCATGAGGGTCATCCCGCTCAAAACCATAAAATTGGCTTTGGGTTACAAGATTAAGCAACCCGGTTTTGAGCTCGAAGGTATCGGCCACGATGGCTGGGACAACAATGGCATCTCCGTAACCCTCGATGGGTGCTTGGAGAAGCTCTTTCATCGGTTTTTCTTCTGCCATTACGACAGGGGGTGATGGTGCTAGACGTTCCTCAGTTACGGCTGAAGGAGCTGAACGTCCTCTACGTTTACGTGGAATACTTACAAGCTCTGAAAGTGGACTTGTGGAGCTGGAAGAATGAGTGCGCATGCACTAAGTATTAGTTGTTATTATTTAAACAAAGAAAACGGAAAATCTTTTTGTATTTTTATCTTTTATATATATGTAGAAACAAAAGAAAAATATTTTTGTGTTTTTATATGTTTTAAGATGTTTTTGGATTTTTGGATTTTTATAAGAAAATATAAATATGTATAGATGATATGAACAAGGAGTGAATACTCAAATCACTAATCTGCTAAACGGAAGATTATTAGCACAGTTCCCCGGTAGCGGCGCCAAAATTTGATTCGCTCCAGACAGTCAGGTTTATCACACAAATCAACCACTTGTGAATGGTCAACCGTAATAAAAATCAAACAGTCTAAAACCAATGCAATTAAATCCAGGAGAGTTTAGGGTTTTCCCAGGTCGTTAAGTCCCAACGAGCTGTACGATTAAATAGCTACACGCGTAGTGATCGAGTGAAATTGAATGGAAAAGGTTTGTGGATTTTGAATAATTATACCTAAAGAGAAAGTTTGTAAATTACAGGGGCTTAAATGTAAAT
>BPTQ01000019.1:20101-88934 GCA_019973895.1 Chrysanthemum seticuspe
TTTTATATTTTTACTGTAAAAATGTTTGGATTACTATTCTCTTTTAAAAATCTTTTTCTTTTAATAAAAATTTTGATAAATAGATTAATAATAATTAATTTTTAATAAAAATTGATAAATTATTATGGGATTTTATATTCTTTTATACTTTAAAAAAATAAGTTTTCATTTTTCCTAGGTTAAGATAAATATAAAAAGCAAAAAATAATTTTTCCAGATTTTTCATAGTTTAATTTGTAATTTTTAGCAATTTAATTAGTTTTAAGTAGTTTTTAATTCATAGAAAATAGAAAAATAATCAGAAAAATATAAAAATAGTTTTGAAAATTCTCTTTAGTTATTTTAGATTTTTCCAAGTCATAATTTCATTTTTCTAGCTTTATTTCATATTTTCTTATATTTTAGGGTATTATTAAATAGTTAAAAATAATTTTTAATTAATAATAATTAGATAAATAGTTTTAAAAATAATTTTCTTTTTCTAAAAATTTTCTCTTATCATTAGGTTTGTAAAAATGTCATTTTTATATTTTTAGGATTAATACTGTTTAATTTTCACATTTTCTTTTGTACGTCACGTAGTTTTTAATTTAAGCTTTATAAAAGAAAAATCAAAAACATAATTTTAAAAATAGTGATAGCGTTTATTTAATATAATTTATCTTTTTAATTTTCTTTAATTTGCATTTAAGCCCCTGTAATTTATAAACTTTTTCTTTTGGTTTAATCAATCATATCTCTTTTCCGTTCAAATCCTCTCGATCACTATTCGTTTGATTATTCTCGCACAGCTCGTTGGGACTTAACGACCTGGGGAAACACTATACTCCTCTAGATCTTCATTGCATTTGGTTCCAGACTGTTTGAAGTTTGTTACAGTTGACCATTCACAAGTGGTCAGTTTGTGTGACAAAACTTGACCGTCTGGGAGCGAATCAAATTTTGGCGCCGCTGCCGGAGAGCTGTGCTAATTATCTTACGCTTAGCAGATTAGTGATTTGAATATTCACTCTTTGTTCATACCATCTATCTATATCTATATATATATTTTCTTATAAAAAATCCAAAAACCCAAAAACAGCTTAAAACGTATAAAACACAAAAATATTTTCCTTTTGTTTCTATATATATATATATATATATATATATATATATATATATATATATATATATATATATATATATATAAGATAAAAATACAAAAAGATTTGTCGTTTTCTTTGTTTAATAATAACAACATAAAAGATTACCACCGCAAACCAAGGCAGTGTACTACCTAACTGGGGGTACGACCATAATAAGTTCCCGAACCAAAGATTAAAACTTGCCTTTGTGTCCTTGTGAGTGGTGTACCTTTTTCAAAGAAGCCATTCATCTTGTGATTATTGGTTTAAGTTCACTGTTGTTTTGCCTCGATATTGTTTTAATTGGATTTGTTGTTGTATCTACTTTTCAAAACCATAAAACCCAAAAAGATTCTTCTTACCCCATTTTCACCATTTTCATAATTCCTTTCCTTAACTCTGAGATCTCTTAGAGTTAACTCTAGTGTATGCGCACTCGCTCTTCTAGGTCTGTGAGCCCATTTCGTGAGCTTGTCAGGATTCCAAGAAGGCGTGTCCGTAGACTTTCTGCCCCATCAGTCGGATCTGAGATCCGGACTGCTCACACCACTTCCGTTATCATGGCGGAAGAACGTCCTATGTGTGAGCTTCTCCAGGCACCCATCGACGGGTATGGAGATGCTATTGTTATCCCAGCCATTGTGGCTGAAAATTTTGAACTCAAAACCGGGTTACTAAATCTTGTAACCTCAAGTCAATTCTATGGTTTTGAGCGGGATGATCCTCATGCTCATATTCGATGGTTTAACAAGATTGCATCTACCATCAAATACAAGAATGTCCCTACAGATGCTGTCAAGCTTCTTCTGTTCCCATTTTCTCTTGAGGGGCAAGCCCGGATTTGGCTTGAAAAACAACCCCCTAAATCAATCGAAACATGGGAAGACCTGGTGAAGAAATTTGTGAACGAGTTTTATCCACCTTCCAAAACCACGAGTCTTAAAAATGAAATCATCAAGTTCACACAAAAGTTTGATGAACCCTTCAGTGAATCGTGGGATCGTTTTAAGGAATTGCTCTGCAAATGTCCTCACCATGGTTTCTCCAAGTTGATGCAACTCGATACTTTCTATAATGGAGTGAGTCAATCTGATCAAGATTCTCTCAATTCCTCTGCTGGAGGAAATTTCTTAAGCAAAACTGTAAAAGAAGCTTTAGCGATCATTGAAAACAAGTCTAAAGTCCGCACTGCACGAAGCAAACCGGTTGTTTCCCAAGTCAGTGTTGGTCCTTCTACTTCATCGCCCGTGAGTCAATCTAGCACCGATGCTAAGATTGACAAACTCACGGAAGCAATTCAAGCTTTGGTTCTCTCCAACCAAAAGAAAGTTTATTTTCCACAAACTTCACCTCCTGCTAAAGTTAAGAAAGTGGAAGTCTGTGTTACTTGCGGTGGCCCCCATGCCTACTACAACTGTATGGCCACCGATGGTAACCCCTTTGAAGCAAACGCTGTGGGCGGGATTTCTAATCCAGGAGGCAACCAATACCGTGCTCCTATAGACCCGAACCACCGTCCTAACCACTACCCTGGACCACCCGGTTTCAACCAAAACCAAAACCGTAATCAAAATCATAATAGACCAAACCAAGGTTTTCAAAACCAAGGTAATTTTAGTCAAAATAACGGTTTTCAAAATCAAAGTCAAAACTTCCAACACCAAGGAAATTTTAATAGAAACCAAGGTCAGGGAAATTTCAACCCTGGGTACTTTCATGGCATTAATCAAGGAAATTTTCAAAATCAAGGTCCTAATCCAAACAATAGAGGCCATAATTTTCCTATGCAAAATCAAGCCATTGTTCCAACTGGACCATCATCTGATGAGTTGTTGAAGCAATTCATGAAATCCTAAGAGGAAATGAATATGTTGTTGGTTAGCCAGATTTTTGACATTAAGAAGTCTTTAAATGATCGACCCTCGGGCTCAGGTACTTTACCTAGCAACACGATCGCTAATTCGAGGGGTGATGCAAAGGCGATCACAACCAGAAGTGGTACTTCGTATGATGGACCCGCTATTCCTACTACCTCTTCTTCTTCTCTCCCGAAGGTAGTGGAAAGTGAACCTGAGGCGACAAAGGACAAGGAACTTCCTACTAATAACGGAGGTACCAGCAATGTCCATCCTCAGGTTGTCCCGAAACCCAAGACCAAACCTGGAGTTGTTTTTGAACCTCCAGTTGAAAACCCCAAATCCAAAACTTCTATTCCTTACCCCTCACGTTTAAATGAGCAAAAGCTCCGCGAAAAAGCCAGTCATCAAATGGAAAAATTCTTTCAAATTTTCCAAGAACTACATTTTGACATAAGCTTTGTGGATGCTATCATGCTGATGCCCAAGTTTGCATCAACTCTCAAACACATGTTAAGCAATAAGGAAAAACTGTTTGAAATGGCTAAAACTCCTTTGAACGAGAACTGCTCCGCAGTTCTGTTAAAGAAGCTTCCCGAGAAGCTTGGAGATCCTGGAAAATTTCTTCTTTCTTGTGTTTTTCCAGGGATGATTGAATGCTTTGCCCTTGCCAATCTTGGTGCAAGCATCAATCTGATGCCTTATTCAGTATGGAAGAAACTTTCTCTTCCAGAACTTGTTCCTACCTGCATGACTCTTGAGCTTGCAGATCGTTCTATATCGCATCCTCTTGGCATCGCCGAGGATGTATTCGTGAAAGTAGGAAAGTTCCATTTTCCAGCTGACTTTGTGGTTGTTGATTTCGATGCCGATCCTCGGGTTCCCCTCATTGTTGGATGAGGATTCCTGAGAACGGTCCGTGCTCTCATTGATGTATTTGAGCAAGAAATCACATTACGTGTGGGTAATGAAGCTGTCACCTTTAACCTTGATCAAACTTCGAGGTACTCCTCAAATTATGATGCTGAATCGGTTAATCGAATCGATTTAATTGATATTGCTTCAGAGGAGTACTCTCAAGAGTTTCTTGGTTATTTTCATAATTCTGTGAGTGGGGATTCCACCACATCTTCTCAACCAATCATTGCCGACTCTTCCCCCTCTCTCACTCCGTTTGAGGGAGGTGACTTCTTTTTGGAAGAGATCGATGAGTTTCTTGCTAATGATGAATCAATTCCGCCTGGAATTGATGGTGTTTATGATTCGGAGGGGGATATCCTTTATCTTGAGCAATTGTTAAATGAAGATCCATTACCTTCACTCCCTCTGAAAGAGATCACGATTGAGGAAATCAAATCAGTACAAACATCTACTGAAGAATTTCCCGAGGTTGAACTTAAGGACCTACCTCCTCATCTCGAGTATGCATTCTTGGAGGGTGATGATAAATTACCCGTCATAATTGCTAAAGACTTAACTGAGAAGGAGAAGACTGCTCTCATAAAGGTCTTGAAGTCACACAAGCAAGCAATTTCTTGGAAACTCTCCGACATTAAGGGTATCAACCCTGAGTTTTGTACTCACAAAATCTTAATGGAGGATGACTTCAAACCAGCAGTCCAACATCAGAGAAGGGTGAATCCTAAGATTCATGAGGTTATCAAACAAGAGGTTCTCAAACTTCTTGATGCCGGCTTAATTTACCCGATCTCTGATAGTCCTTGGGTCAGTCCCATCCACTGTGTTCCAAAAAAGGGTGGTATAACTGTTGTCACAAATGAAGAAAATGAGTTAATTCCAACTCGATTGGTTACGGGATGGCGTGTGTGTATTGACTATCACAAGTTAAACGAAGCCACCCGTAAAGACCATTTTCCTCTACCCTTCATGGACCAAATGCTTGAGAGATTAGCAGGGAACGAATACTATTGTTTCCTTGATGGTTTCTCGGGTTATTTTCAGATCCCCATTGATCCGCTGGATCAAGAAAAGACCACATTCACCTGCCCATACGGAACTTTTGCCTACAGACGTATGCCTTTTGGCCTATGTAACGCTCCTGGCACGTTCCAATGATGTATGATGGCAATTTTCCACGACATGATCGGGGAAACAATGGAGGTGTTTATGGATGACTTCTCGGTCATTGGGGACTCATTTCAGACATGTCTATCCCATTTAGATAAAATTCTCAAAAGGTGTGAAGACACCAATCTTTGTCTAAATTGGGAGAAGAGCCACTTTATGGTCAAAGAAGGCATAGTCCTTGGCCATAAGATTTCCAAAAATGGGATTGAGGTAGATAGAGCAAAAGTTGATGTTATTGCCAAATTGCCTCATCCTACTACCGTCAAAGGTATTAGGAGTTTTCTAGGTCATGCCGGGTTTTATCGCAGATTTATACAAGATTTTTCTAAAATCGCTCGGCCTATGACTCATCTTCTTGAAAAAGATGCTCCTTTTATCTTCTCACCTGAGTGCGTCAAAGCTTTTGAAACACTAAAGAAAAAGCTTATGGAAGCACCCATTCTAGTTGCCCCCGACTGGGATTTACCCTTTGAACTCATGTGCGATGCAAGTGATTTTGCTATCGGTGCAGTCTTGGGGCAACGAAAAACCAAGTATTTTCAGCCTATCCACTACGCAAGTAAGACTATGACTGAAGCTCAAACCCATTACACCACTACAGAAAAAGAATTATTAGCTGTGGTGTATGCGTTTGAGAAATTTCGGCCATACCTTATCCTGACCAAATGCGTGGTGTATACGGATCACTCGGCTCTCAAATATCTCTTTGCAAAATAAGATGCAAAGTCGAGATTGCTCCGTTGGGTTCTCCTCCTGCAAGAATTTGATATCATTATACGTGATAAAAAAGGAGCTGAGAACCTGGCTGCTGATCATCTGTCCCGTCTAGAAAACCCTCACCAAGATGTGTTTGAGAAAAAGGAAATAAATGAAACATTTCCTCTCGAAACACTCAATGTGGTTTCTTTTCGTGGAGACTCTTCTACCCCATGGTTTGCTGACTTTGCAAATTACCATGCGGGTAACTTTGTGGTGAAAGGGATGTCGTCCCAACAGAAAAACAAATTCTTTAAAGATGTAAAACATTACTTCTGGGACGACCCCTACTTATTCAAAATTTGCGCGGATCAAGTCATCAGGCGATGTGTGTATGGTCAGGAAGCTATTGACATTCTCAAGGCTTGCCATTCTGGACCTACTGGGGGACATCATAGCCCCAACTACATCGCCAAAAAGGTGTTTGATTCCGGATTCTATTGACCCACGATTTACAAGGATGCCCATGAATTTGTCAAAACCTGTGACGCTTGTCAACGTCACGGAAATATCTCACAAAGAAATGAAATGCCGCAAAATGCCATTCAAGTGTGTGAGATTTTTGACATCTGGGGCATTGACTTTATGGGGCCATTTCCTTCGTCTCGCGGTAATAAATACATACTCGTGGCCGTTGACTATTTGTCAAAATGGGTTGAAGCTAAGGCTTTGCCTACCAACGATGCCCGAGTTGTTGTGAAATTCTTAAAATCTCTTTTCGCTAGGTTTGGAACTCCACGAGCTATAATTAGTGATCGTGGTACGCATTTCTGCAATGACCAGTTTGATAGAGTCATGCAAAAGTATGGTGTAACTCACCGTCTCTCTACTGCGTATCACCCCCAAACAAGTGGGCAAGTGGAAGTTTCCAACCGAGGGATTAAAAGAATTCTGGAGAGGATAGTAGGCGAAAACCGTGCCTCTTGGTCGGATAAGCTAGATGACGCACTCTGGGCCTTCCGTACAGCTTATAAAACACCCATCGGGTGTACTCCATACAAGCTTGTGTACGGAAAGGCGTGTCATCTGCCGGTTGAGCTTGAGCACAAGGCATACTAGGCCTTGAAGCATGCCAACTTCGATATTCAGACAGCTGGTGATCACCGGAAAGTTCAAATGAATGAATTAAATGAACTCCGTGATCAAGCATACGAGAACTCTTTGATCTATAAAGAAAAGACAAAGAAGATTCATGACTCCAAAATCAAGAACCGCGTTTTCAACGTCGGTGATCGAGTCCTTCTTTTCAACTCAAGATTGAAGATTTTCTCGGGAAAACTAAAATCCCGCTGGTCTGGACCATTCACCATCACTAAAGTATTTCCTTATGGAACCATTGAGTTATCTCAACCCGATGGTCCAAACTTTAAAGTGAATGGTCATCGATTGAAGCACTATTTTGGAGAGGACATTCCTCCTGTGGTTGTCCCGGATCTACAAACTTTCCCCATGAACCAATGAATGCGGGGATCGAGTCAAGCTAGCGACTCGGGAATCAAAAACAGTAGCATGCCATATGGGTTTTCACCCATATTTCTGACTTCTTTCTACTTTCTACCACCCTAGTGTGGGGGAGTTGCCCCCCGCTGTTGTATATAAAGTTTGAAAAAAAAAAAAAAAAAAAAAAAAAAAAAAAAAAAAAAAAAAATCTCTCAAAATAATGGCCGTAGTATTTCCCTTTTACGTTCTATGTTTCGGCATAACCGCCGGTACTTTGAATATTGAGGGCAATATTCATTTCTAGTGTGGGGGGGAATTCTCACGAATTTTATCATGTAATTATACCGCCCAATTCCCCCATTTTTGGCCAAAATTTTTTTTTTTTTGAGTAAGTGTTTTGCACTTACTCAGCTTACGGTTATCAGTCCACCATGTCTAATAAACAAAAGGATTGGCTAATCCAGGAGCAAACGGCTCTTGGTAAAGATATCTCAAATCCGTTGACAGCTTGCAATTTGCCCAAAATTGTATGGTGTTCAGCTCACCATATCCTTAAAAGTGAAGAGTTGGCTAGCCCGCAAGTTTATGGCTTGTGGTAAAGGCAGTGGAAAACCATAATTGGTAATCAGCTCACCAAAGATAGTATATATTATCTAAGAGTTGGCTAGTCCAGAAGCAAACGGCTTCTGGTAAAGACAAATCAAATCCGTTGAAAGCCGGTGATTTGCTCAAAATCATTTGGTTATCAGTGTACCAAGGTTCTTACTTGAACTGAAACATTTGGCTACTCCAGAATTAATGGCTTTTGGTAAAGAGATGAAATCCATTAATTTTTCTCAAAACATTGCTAGGGACTAGCAATATCTTAGTGTAGGGGATTGATGAGTGTCTAAATACTCATCATTTTTGTACCATTTAAACTGCAAAAACATCTGAAAACACTCAGAAATGCATCAAAATGATAAAAATATCACAAATAAGTGTTTTATGTGTTTTAAATGCAAAAATATCAAAATCTGGTGAAAAACGTATCAAGTTTGCATAATTGGTAGTTTTAGTCCCCCAAGTTTCAAAAGTTGTCAAAAACAGTCCCTGGTAAATCAAAATAAAGAAAAATATCATTTCAAGTCCCTAGGGATTCATGAGTTGTCAAAATTGGTCCTTGAGATTTAAAATTGCAAAATTACAACTTAGGTCCCTAAACTTTCAAAAATGACAAGTTTGGTCCTTGGAATATTGGAGATTGTCAAGTTTGGCCCTTGGATTATAATTTCAAGTCCCTAGGGATTCAGAATTGGCAGCAATGGTCCCTCAAGTTTGGAAGAATTGTAGTTTGGTCCTTGTATTAATAAACAAAACCCTTGAACCTTTGACCCCTGCCATTAGCCTCTTGACCCCTGCCATTACACTTGACCCCTCCCATTTTTGGACCCCCTGCCTAATATACCTGGTCAACTCCCCAGTCAAACCCAATCCTATCCCGCCCACTGTGTTTCTTCCCCACCACTTGCCTGCAACTCAGCACTCACCCATCACCTCTCCCCTCAGACCTTATCCCTCCAACCCACACTCCATAATCATCATACCTACCTTATCCCTACCCTCCACCACCCCCGGTTGCAAATATCAAAATTGGCGCCAAAACTCATCAAACGGCCAAAATCTATTCTACTCATCCAATGGTTCAGAATACATGTGGGATTTGTCCAGAATACTAGTGGGAGCAGTTTTGGTGTAGAAAGAGAAGAAAGAGAAGCAAAGGAGAAGTAGTACTTAGTTTTATTTTCAAATGTATGTCGTTTTTAAAATTCAATGTCTTAAGATAAGTTCTAAGTCGTAATTTCAAGCTTTGTTGTATGAAACTTAGTTGGTTTATTGTATTGTAACCTTTTTCAAAGTTTAATTTCAAAGTCTATCAAGATTCATGTTTTCACATTTCTCTATTTCAAAACAGTTTCAAATGTATTAAGTGCCAGACTTCAATAAGCTTCTTTATAACTCAGTAGAGCTTATTTAAAGCTATTTATAGCTTTGAGTAAGCTTATAAGTCAAATTCAAGCAAAATTGTCACTTGGTCAACAAAAGTCAAACTGAAGCTTAAATTGGAAATGGTGATGACATTGGGTGTTGCAGAGCTTGAATTGGGTTGGAGTAGCTTAAGTTAGTATAGTTATGGTTCTGGGTTAAGCTCCAAACAAGCTGGATTACTTGTAAGTTTGGTTTCTCTATAAACTGTTATAGTTTGTACAAGCTGTTTGAGCTTGAATCTGTGAGTAAAATTGGTTCTTAGCTGTTCATTAAGCTGTTGTTAGGTCATTTTGATTCAGTTTATGTGTTAGTCTCAGCTAGTTCAGTAGTTAGAGTGGTTTACATTTGCAATTTAGTCTTTTAAACTACTGTTTGGCATAAACTAGTACTTGGAGTTTTATAGCTTCTCAATAAATAAACTCAATTGATAAAGTCACCCTTAGATAAATTAGAGTCATTTAGTTCATATCTTTGCACTCTAGAACTTTAAAAGTCAAAACTACCTTGAAATCTGTCTATTTTTCATAACTGTTAGCATCAGTGGTTCAAATCTTGCAAATAGGTTTAGAATTAGTAGAGTTAGCTTGCATTAGTACCACTTTACCATAAAACATCATATTAAGTCAGTCATTTGGAATCAAATATCATAAAAGTCAAAGTTACCAAACTGCTAAGGAAAGTCAAATTGAAAAAGTCAGTTTTCACCCAACTTGGGTGATTTTTAATTGATTCAATTCTGGGTCAATTCAAGTGAAACTTTGGGTTTTAAAACTTCAACTGGTCAAGAATTGGAAAATGATTTTTGGAAATTTTTTGTAAGTTCTTAAAAGCTCCAAATAAGCTACTCAATAAGCTGCAAAGTGCCCTGTGCACACTCAGCTAATACTGAGTGTGAGACAGGCACCTTGCAGGCCTTGCATAGGTCTGGTTTTAGGTCCTTAGGGTCTGAAATTTGTTTTAGAGATAGTTAAGCTGGTGAGCTTGAGTTCTTCATTTTTGCTTTTCACATAAGCTTTCTCAATAAGCAGTTGCATTAGCTTAAAAGTAGACATAAAATCTGTTTTAGCACTTGATTTCAATTCATCAAATTTGTGTGGTCAGCACTTAAGAGGTTTAGGATAGTTGTAATTAGTTGCTTTCTAGTAGTTTTAGCTTATTATAGCTTCTGTAATCAGTTGGTACCATTTGCTTAATCCAAGTGCTTATTTATAAGCAGTTTGCACTGCAGTTCCATATTTTCACACTTAAGCTACTGTTTTTATATTTTTCTCAGATTCATAATATTATTTTAGACTTTTTCTGAAATTTTCATAATTTTTCATCACTGTTTGCTATTTTTATTAATTTAAAACAGTTTTTAGGCATTTTTAATTAGCTTTTAATTCAATTAAATCAGAAAAGTTTCAAAAAATTAATTTTTCAATTTTTCTAGGTTAAGATAAATATAAAAAGCAAAAAAATAATTTTTCCAGATTTTTCTTAGTTAAATTTGTAATTTTTAGCAATTTAATTAGTTTTAAATAGTTTTTAATTCATAGAAAATAGAAAAACAATCAGAAAAATACAAAATTAGTTTTGAAAATTCTCTTTAGTTATTTTAGATTTTTCTAAGTCATAATTTCATTTTTCTAGCTTTATTTCATATTTTCTTATATTTTAGGGTATTATTAAATAAGTAAAAATAGTTTTTAATTAATAATAATTAAATAAATAGTCATAAAAATAATTTTCTTTTTCTAAAAATTTTCTCTTATCATTAGGTTTGTAAAAATGTCATTTTTATATTTTTAGGATTAATATTGCTTCAGTTTCACATTTTCTTTTGTACGTTACGTAGTTTTTAATTTAAGTTTTATAAAAGAAAAATCAAAAAATCATTTTTAAAAATAGTGATAGCGTTTATTTAATATAATTTATCTTTTTAATTTTCTTTAATTTGCATTTAAGCCCCTGTAATTTATAAACTTTTCCTTTAGGTATAATCGATCATAACCCCTTTCCTGTTCAAATTCTCCCGATCACTATTCGTTTGATTATTCTCGCACAGCTCGTTGGGACATAACGACCTGGGGAAACACTATACTCTCCTGGACTTCATTGCATTTGGTTCCAGACTGTTTGAAGTTTGTTACGGTTGACTATTCACAAGTGGTCAGCTTGCGTGACAAAACTTGACCGTCTGGCGCGAACCAAATTTTGGCGCCGCTGCCGGGGAGTTGTGCTAATTATCCTACGCTTAGCAGATTAGTGATTTGAATATTCACTCCTTGTTCATACCATCCATCTATATCTATATATATATTTTCTTATAAAAAAAAATCCAAAAACCCAAAAACATCCAAAAACGTATAAAACACAAAAATATTTTCATTTTTGTTTCTATATATATATAAAAGATAAAAATACAAAAAGATTTGTCATTTTCTTTGTTTAATAATAACAACATAAAAAATTACCCCCGCAAACCAAGGCAGTGTACTACCTAACTGGGGGTACGACCATAATAAGTTCCCGAACCAAAGATTAAAACTTGCCTTTGTGTCCTTGTGAGTGGTGTACCTTTTTCAAAGAAGCCATTCATCTTGTGATTATTGGTTTAAGTTCACTGTTGTTTTGCCTCAATATTGTTTTAATTGGATTTGTTGTTATATCTACTTTTCAAAACCATAAAACCCAAAAAGATTCTTCTTACCCCATTTTCATAATTCCTTTCATAATTCCCTTCCTTAACTCTGAGATCTCTTAGAGTTAACTCTAGTGTATGCGCACTCGCTCTTCTAGGTCTGTAAGCCCATTTCGTGAGCTTGTCAGGATTCCAAGAAGGCGTGTCCGTAGACGTTCTGCCCCATCAGTCGGATCTGAGATCCGGACTGCTCACACTACTTCCGATATCATGGCGGAAGAACGTCCTATGTGTGAGCTTCTCCAGGCACCCATCGACGGGTATAGAGATGCTATTGTTATCCCAGCCATTGTGGCTGAAAATTTTGAACTCAAAACCGGGTTACTGAATCTTGTAACCTCAAGTCAGTTCTATGGTTTTGAGAGGGATGATCCTCATGCTCATATTCGATGGTTTAACAAGATTGCATCTACCATCAAATACAAGAATGTCCCCACAGATGCTGTCAAGCTTCTTCTGTTCCCATTTTCCCTTGAGGGGCAAGCCCGGATTTGGCTTGAAAAACAACCCCCTAAATCAATCGAAACATGGGAAGACCTGGTAAAGAAATTTGTTAACGAGTTCTATCCACCTTCTAAAACCACGAGTCTTAAAAATGAAATCATCAAGTTCACACAAAAGTTTGATGAACCCTTCAGTGAATCGTGGGATCGTTTTAAGGAATTGCTCCGCAAATGTCCTCACCACTGTTTCTCCGAGTTAATGCAACTCGATACTTTCTATAATGGAGTGAGTGATTCGCTCCAAACCGTCAAGTTTTCTCACGCAAGCCGGCCACTTGTGAATGGCCGACCGTAAGAAACTTAAAACGGTTCAGAAACGAATGCAATGAAGATCTGGAGAGTATAGTGTTTCCCCGGGTCATTATGTCCCAGCGAGCTATGCGAAGAATCACCAAACGTATAGTGATCGAGAGATTTGAACGGAAAAGAGGATTGTGATTATTATAACTAAGGAAAAAAATACATAAATTATAACGGCTTAAATGCAAATTAAAGAAAATTAAAAAGATAAAAAATATTAAATAAACGCTATCACTATTTGCAAAATGATGTTTTTGATTTTTTCTTTTTATAAAACTTAATTTAAAAACTACGCGACGTATAAATGAAAATAAGAAACTGAAGTAGTATTAATCCTAAAAGTATGAAAATGAAATTTTTACAAACCTAATGATAAAAGAAAATTTTTAGAAAAAGAAAATTATTTTTAAAACTATTTATCTAATTATTATTAATTAAAAACTATTTTTAACTATTTAATATTAGCCTAAAATACAAGAAAATAGGAAATAAAGCTAGAAAAATAAAATTATGACTTGGAAAAATCTAAAATATCAAAAGAGAATTTTCAAAACTATTTTTGTATTTTTCTGATTATTTTTCTATTTTTTATGAATTAAAAACTATTTAAAACTACTTAAATTGCTTAAAAATACAAATTTAACTAAGAAAAATCTGGAAAAATATTTTTTTGGCTTTATGTATTTATCTTAACCTAAGAAAAATGAAAAATTATTTTTTTGAAACTTTTCTTAATTATTTGTATTAAATGCTAATTAAAAAGGCTTAAAAATTATTTAAAATGGAGAAAAATACCAAACTGACCTATAAAAATCAGAAAAATTTCAAGAAAAGTCTAAAATAATATAGAGAATCTAGGAAAAATGGAAAAACATGTACTTGTGTGCAAGAATATGAAACTGCTAGGCAAAGTGCTTTTAAATAAGCACTTAAGTTAAGCTAAAAGCTACAAACAAGCACCAATACTGAAACAGAAGCTATATTATGCTACAATTACCCAAATGCAACTAATAACAACAAGCTTTAACCTCTATTTAGCTGAATACACAGATTTGATGATTTTGATTTCAAGTGATAAAAACAGTTTCCAGGTACTACTTGCAGCCTAAAAATAAGCACTCAAATAAGCTAGAAATCAAATACCAAATATGGAGACCTAAACTAGACCTGGCTGGGACCTTACAAACCAAATATCAGACCTTGGGAAGCTCTGATGAGCTTGTTGAGAGACTGCACAAAACCTGTGCAGAGTCAGTTTAAACTGACTCAGTTGCACAGGGCAACTAAGACCAGATTCACAAGTCTTTTTGAGGCTTATAAAAAATTCACAAAAATGTAAAAAAATGGTAATAAGCAAGTAGACCAACTGAAGTTTTTAAACACCAAGTTTCATTTAATTTGGCCCAGAAATGAAGCCACCAAAAATCAACTCAGTTGGCTCAAAAGTGGATTTTTCAACTTTGACTTATGAAGCAGTTGAGAAAGGTTTGACTTTTGTGAGATTTAAAACTAATTTGTGGACTTATTATGAAGTTATAAGATGAAATAATACTACTGCAAGCTAAGACTATCAATTCTAAACACAAATCAAGAGTTTGCTTTCCAAAAATTCCAACAGAGAAGCAGTTGAGACAGATTGAGATGCATTTTGACTTTGAGAGTGTGCAGGCTCAAGTTAATGACTCAAATGAGTTCAGTTATGCTAAATAAGCTTGGCACAACAAGTTCTAACCACTGATTATACCTAAAAGACAGTTAGTGCAGCAAATCCAAACACCCTTTAAATAACTGATTTGCAAGTTTAATTAGACAAACTACAGAACCAACTTGTTTTAATAATCAAACTAAGTTTAACTAACCTAAATAATACTTAATGAACAGATTAAAACTATTATAAACCACAAGAACAGATTATGCTATATAACTTGAAAATGACTTACAAATGTCCTTAGCCACAATGGCTTGCCATCAATCAAACCAGAACCTCTATCCTATATAAACCAACCCAATAGACTATAAATCAACCCCAAAACTAGCACTGCTTCACCCATTATCTATTTCATACCCATTTTTGCTCCATTTTGACTTTCATTGACCAATATCCAAAGGTGCTTGAAACTTGAATATAAGATTGTAAAAAGCTATAATAAGCTTATAGAAGCTTGTTTTAGCTTAAAACTAAGCTACTAACAGCTTTGACATAGGAGTTTGAGAATGAAAATTTCAACAGTTAACAGAAAATATGGAAAATGAACATAGACTTGAATTGATACTTAAATAGAGTTGTAATACACTGAAATGCTTTACTTTGATACAATGAAACTTTAAAATGCAACTAAAAATCTATTTAAGACTAAGAATTTAGAAAACGACATACATTTTAGAAACTAAACTAAGTGCTCCCTTCTCTTGCCTTCTTCTTCCATTTTTATACACCAAACTTCTTTCTCTCACCTCTCTCTTCAAATCCCAGCAGTAGTCTTGGCCCTTGGATGGCTAAAATGGATATTGGCCATTGGATGCATTTTGGCACCAAAAACTGTTTTAACAGCTGGGGTTGAGTGTTAGGTTTAAAGATGCATTGAATGCATTCTTGGAGTGGGGTGAGGTGGAGGGTAGGGGTAGGGATATGATGGTGGACAGTGGGTTGAGTATGCAGGGGGAGGGTGATGATTGAGTTGGATACCCGTGAATGGAGGGAAAAAGAGAGTCAAATGGGGTTTGACTGGTAATATTAAAAGGGGAAGGGTCCAAAATGTATGACAGGGGGTCACAATGGGGAATGGCAGGGGTCCAAAGTAGTTTTGATAGGGCCAAAAGGGGTAAAAGGTTATTAATATTCAAGGACCTATGTTGCCATTTCTGAAAATACAAGGACCTAGGCTGCCATTTTCACAAAGTTGTTCCAAGGTACAAAAAGTGACAAGTTTCAATAATTCAAGGACCAAACTTGACATTTTCAAATTTCCAGGGGCCAATTTTGCCAATTTTGAAACTTGGAGGACCAAACTTGTAATTTCCCAAAACTTTTGACATTTTTCACCAAAGGACTAATTTTGACAACTTATGATTTTAAAAGGACCTTTGGTGATTTTTCTTTTGAAATTAGGGCTCAGGGACTATTTCTGACAATTTTTGAAACTTGGGGGACTGAAACTGCCAATTATGCAAACTTAGCTCATTTTTCATCTGATTTTAAACATTTTGCATCTGAGACATATAAAATGCAATTTTGAGATATTTTCAGTATTTTGATGCATTTCTGAGCATTTTTAAGTGATTTGCAGTTCAGATTTGACCAAAAATGATGAGTATTTACACACTCATCAGTGAGTCAATCTGATCAAGATTCTCTCAATTCCTCCGCTGGAGGAAATTTCTTGAGCAAAACTGTAAAAGAAGCTTTAGCGATCATTGAAAACAAGTCTAAAGTCCGCACTGCACGAAGCAAACCGGTTGTTTCCCAAGTCAGTGTTGGTCCTTCTACTTCATCGCCCGTGAGTCTATCTAGCACCGATGCTAAGATTGACAAACTCACGGAAGCAATTCAAGCTTTGGTTCTCTCCAACCAAAAGAAAGTTTCTTTTCCACAAACTTCACCTCCTGCTGAAGTTAAGAAAGTGGAAGTCTGTGTTACTTGTGGTGGCCCCCATGCCTATTACGACTGTATGGCCACCGAGGGTAACCCTTTTGAAGCAAACGCTGTGGGCGGGATTTCTAATTCAGGAGGCAACCAATACTGTGCTCCTATAGACCCGAACCACCGTCCTAACCACTACCATGGACCACCCGGTTTCAACCAAAACCAAAACCGTAATCAAAATCAGAATAGAACGAACCAAGGTTTTTAAAACCAAGGTAATTTTAGTCAAAATAACGGTTTTCAAAATCAAAGTCAAAACTTCCAACACCAAGGGAATTTTAATAGAAACCAAGGTCAGGGAAATTTCAACCCAGGGTACTTTCATGGCAATAATCAAGGAAATTTTCAAAATCAAGGTCCTAATCCAAACAATAGAGGCCAGAATTTTCCTGTGCAAAATCAAGCCATTGTTCCAACTGGACCATCATCTGATGAGTTGTTGAAGCAATTCATGAAATCCCAAGAGGAAATGAATATGTTGTTGGTTAGCCAGATTTCTGACATTAAGAAGTCTTTAAATGATTGACCCTCGGGCTCAAGTACTTTACCTAGCAACACGATCGCTAATCCGAGGGGCGATGCAAAGGCGATCACAACCAGAAGTGGTGCTTCGTATGATGGACCCGCTATTCCTACTACCTCTTCTTCTTCTCTCCCGAAGGTAGTGGAAAGTGAACCTGAGGCGACAAAGGACAAGGAACTTCCTACTAATAACGGAGGTACCAGCAATGTCCATCCTCAGGTTGTCCCGAAACCCAAGACCAAACCTGGAGTTGTTTTTGAACCTCCAGTTGACAACCCCAAATCCAAAACTTCTATTCCTTACCCATCACGTTTAAATGAGCAAAAGCTCCGCGAAAAAGCCAGTCATCAAATGGAAAAATTTTTTCAAAATTTCCAAGAACTACATTTTGACATAAGCTTTTCGGATGCTATCATGCTGATGCCCAAGTTTGCATCAACTCTCAAACACATGTTAAGCAATAAGGAAAAACTGTTTGAAATGGCTAAAACTCCTTTGAATGAGAACTGCTCAGCAGTTCTGTTAAAGAAGCTTCCCGAGAAGCTTGGAGATCCTGGAAAATTTCTTCTTCCTTGTGTTTTTCCAGGGATGATTGAATGCTTTGCCCTTGCCGATCTTGGTGCAAGCATCAATCTGATGCCTTATTCAGTATGGAAGAAGCTTTCTCTTCCAGAACTTGTTCCTACCTGCATGACTCTTGAGCTTGCAGATCGTTCTATATCGCGTCCCCTTGGCATCGCCGAGGATGTATTCGTGAAAGTAGGAAAGTTCCATTTTCCAGCTGACTTTGTGGTTGTTGATTTCGATGCCGATCCTCGGGTTCCCCTCATTGTTGGACGAGGATTCCTGAGAACGGGTCGTGCTCTCATTGATGTATTTGAGCAAGAAATCACGTTACGTGTGGGTAATGAAGCTGTCACCTTTAACCTTGATCAAACTTCGAGGTACTCCTCAAATTATGATGCTGAATCAGTTAATCGACTCGATGTAATTGATATTACTTCAGAGGAGTACTCTCAAGAGTTTCTTGGTTATTTTCATAATTCTGTGAGTGGGGATTCCACCACATCTTCTCAACCAATCATTGCCGACTCTTCCCCCTCTCTCACTCCATTTGAAGGAAGTGACTTCTTTCTAGAAGAGATCGATGAGTTTCTTGCTATTGATGAATCAATTCCGCCGGGAATTTATGGTGTTTATGATTCGGAGGGAGATATTCTTTATCTTGAGCAATTGTTAAATGAAGATCCATTACCTTCACTCCCTCCGAAAGAGATCACGATTGAGGAAATCAAATCAGTGCACACATCTGCTGAAGAATTTCCCGAGATTGAACTTAAGGACCTACCTCCTCATCTCGAGTATGCATTCTTGGAGGGTGATGATAAATTACCCATCATAATTGCTAAAGACTTAACTGAGGAGGAAAAGACTGCTCTCATAAAGGTCTTGAAGTCACACAAGCAAGCAATTGCTTGGAAACTCTCCGACATTAAGGGTATTAACCCTGAGTTTTGTACTCACAAAATCTTAATGGAGGATGACTTCAAACCAGCAGTCCAACATCAGAGAAGGGTGAATCCTAAGATTCATGAGGTTATCAAACAAGAAGTTCTCAAACTTCTTGATGCCGGTTTAATTTACCCGATCTCTGATAGTCCTTGGGTCAGTCCAATTCACTGTGTTCCAAAAAAGGGTGGCATAACTGTTGTCACAAATGAAGAAAACGAGTTAATTCCAACTCGATTGGTTACGGGATGGCGTGTGTGTATTGACTATCACAAGTTAAACGAAGCCACCCGTAAAGACCATTTTCCTCTACCCTTCATGGATCAGATGCTTGAGAGATTAGCAGGGAACGAATACTATTGTTTCCTTGATGGTTTCTCGGGATATTTTCAGATCCCCATTGATCTGCTGGATCAAGAAAAGACCACATTCACCTGCCCATACGGAACTTTTGCCTACAGACGTATGCCTTTTGGCCTATGTAACGCTCCTGGCACGTTCCAACGATGTATGATGGCAATTTTCCACGACATGATCGGGGAAACAATGGAGGTGTTTATGGATGACTTCTCGGTCATTGGGGACTCATTTCAGACATGTCTCTCCCATTTAGATAAAATGCTAAAACGGTGTGAAGACACCAATCTTTGTCTAAATTGGGAGAAGAGCCACTTTATGGTCAAAGAAGGCATAGTCCTTGGCCATAAGATTTCCAAAAATGGGATTGAGGTAGATAGAGCAAAAGTTGATGTTATTGCTAAATTGCCTTGGTTCGCTCCCAGACGGTCAAGTTTTATCACGCAAGCCGGCCACTTGTGAATGGCCGACCGTAAGAAACTTAAAACAGTCCATAAACGAATGCAATGAAGATCAGGAGAGTATAGTGTTTCCCCGGGTCGTTATGTCCCAGCGAGCTATGCGATGAATCACCAAACGAATAGTGATCGAGAGATTTGAACGGAAAAGAGATTTGAATATGATTATAACTACAGAAAAAGTCTATAAATTACAAAGGCTTAAATGCAAATTAAAGAAAATTAAAAAGATAAAATTTATTAAATAAACGCTATCAATATTTGCAAAATGATGTTTTTGATTTTATGTTTTTATAAAACTTGAATTTAAAACTACGTGACGTACTAAAGAAAATGTGAAACTAAAGCAATATATATCCTAAAAATATGAAAATGACATTTTTACAAACCTAATGATAAAACAAAATTTTTAGAAAAAGAAAATTATTTTTAAAACTATTTATCTAATTATTATTAATTAAAAACTATTTTTAACTATTTAATAATAACCTAAAATACAAGAAAATATGAAATAAAGCTAGAAAAATAAAATTTTGACTTGGAAAAATCTAAAATAACAAAAGAGAATTTTCAAAACTATTTTTGTATTTTTCTGATTATTTTTGTATTTTCTATTAATTAAAAACTATTTAAAACTACTTAAATTGCTTAAAAATACAAATTTAACTAAGAAAAATCTGGAAAAATATTTTTTTGACTTTTTATATTTATCTTAATCTAAGAAAAATGAAAAATTATTTTTTTGAAACTTTTCTGAATTATTTGTATTAAATGCTAATTAAAAAGGCTTAAAAACTGTTTTAAATTAAGAAAAATAGCAAACTAACCTAGAAAAATCTGAAAAATTCAAGATAAGTCTAAAATAATATTAAGAATCTAGTAAAAATATAAAAACAGGTGGTTGTGTGCAAGAATATGAAACTGCTATGCAAAGTGCTAGAGAATAAGCACTTGAAATAAGCCACAAGCCACAAATAAGCACCAAACTGATACAGAAGCTATAAACTGCTAAAAGTACTCAAATGAAACTAAAAACAACAAGCCTTAACCTCTGGATTGCAACTTCAACAGATTTGATGTTTTGAGTTTAGTGCTAAAAACAGATTTTAGGCTACTACTTTTGAGCTGGAAGATAAGCTACTTAATAAGCTGAGAATGAAAACCAACAATTGGAACTTAAACTAGACCTGGCTGGGACCTTGTAAACCAAAATTCAGACCTAGACAAGATCTTGAGAGCTTGTGACAAGATCTGCAAGAACTGCACAACACCTGTGCAGTTCAGTGCTCTGTGCACAGGGCATATAAGCCCCTCTTGACAAGCTGATTAGGGGCTTATAAAAAATTGACAAAATTCTTCAAAAATGATAATAACAAAATAGACCAACAGAAGTTTTAAAAACACCAAGTTTCACTTGATTTGGCTCAGAAATGAGTCAATGAAAAATCCTCTCAGTTGGGCTCAAAACTGGTTTTTCATGTTTTTGACTTTTTTGACAGATTTGAAAAGTTGATTTATTTGAACTTTGAATCCAATTTGAGGACTGATGTTAATGTTAAATGATGAAATGAAGCTTCTGCAATCTATTTCTAAGGATTCTAAACACAAATCAAGATTTTGCTTTTACAAAATCTCAACAGATATGCATATTAGACAGATGAAATGAGATTTGACTTTGAGTGTTTGCAGGTGCAACTTTAAGACAGATATGAGTACATATGAGCTTAACAAACCTAAAGCAACAAGTTTCAATCACTGATCAAGCCTCAATTACAGTTAAACCAACAGATCCAAACAACACTTTATCCTACTGATTTGAACTTTAAATGAGCCAAACACTGAACCAACTTGTTTTAATGATCAAACTAAGTTTACCTAACCTAATTACAACTTAATAAACAGATTAAAACTATTTGTAACTGCAATTAAAGATTATGCAATGGAACTTGAAAATTACTCACAATTGGTCCTTAGCCACAATGGCTTGCCACTGAACACAGGAACAACTAACCTATCCCAAACCCTAACCTAGCTCATTATCAACCCAAATCCATTTCTGCATCAACCCATATCCATTTCCATCTCCATTTTTGCCCCAGTTTGACTTTCTTTGACCAAAATCCAAAACTGCTTGAAACTTAAATGTGAGCTTATAAAAAGCTATAATAAGCTTATGTAAGCTTATTTGAGTCTAAAAATAAGATAGTTGAAGCTTGGATATAGTAGTTGAAAACTGAAATTTTAAACAGTGAATATGCAAACATGAATCATTAACACAGACTTGAATTGATGCTTAAAAAGAGTTGTAATACACTGAGATAACTTAAATTGATACAATGAAACTTGAAAGAACAACTAAGAATCTATTTAAAACTTAAGACTTTAAAAACGACATATATTTGAAATTTAAACTAATTGCTACTCCTTTCTTCTCTTTCTTCCTCCTCTTTTTATATGCAAAAGACCTTCCCATTGACTTCTGAGCATATCCCACTAATAATCAGGGCCATTGGATTACTTGAATTCATCTTGGCCGTTTGATCTGATTTTGGCGCCAAAACGCATATTAGCCAGTTGGGGTTGAGTGAGGGGGTGAAGAAGCATTAAATGCATTCTTGGAGTGTTGTTGAGGTGGGGGGAACAAGGTAGTGTGAAGGTGAGGAGGGGGGATGGGTGTTGAGTGTTGCAGAGATAAGTTGGTGAAGGTGAGGAAAAAGGCGCGAGGGTGGGTGGTTTGACCAGATATTTGACTGAGGTTTATTATAAAAGGGGGGTCCAAAATTCATATTGACAGGGGGGTCAAATGGTTTATGACAAGGGTCCAAGGGTTTAAAGGGTTTAATAATGAACAAGGACTATTTGTGTAAATTCTGAAAATGCAAGGACCACTTCTGCCATTTTGCAAAGTTGTTTCAAGGGACCAAAAGTAACAAGCTTCAATAGTACAAGGACCAAACTTGACATTTTCAAAATTCCAAGGACTATTTTTGCCAAATTTGAAACTTGGAGGACCAAACTTGTAATTTCTCAAAACTTTTGACATTTTTCACCAAAGGACTAATTTTGACAACTTATGATTTTAAAAGGACCTTTGGTGATTTTTCTTTTGAAATTAAGTGCTCAGGGACTATTTCTGACAATTTTTGAAACTTGGGGGACTGAAACTGCCAATTATGCAAACTTAGCTCATTTTTCATCTGATTTTAAACATTTTGCATCTGAAACATATAAAATGCAATTTTGGAATATTTTCAGTGTTTTGATGCATTTCTGAGCATTTTTAAACGTTTTGCAGTTCAGATTTAACCAAAAATGATGAGTATTTACACACTCATCATGCCTCATCCTACTACCGTCAAAGGTATTAGGAGTTTTCTAGGTCATGCCGGGTTTTATCGCAGATTCATACAAGATTTTTCTAAAATCGCTCGGCCTATGACCCATCTTCTTGAAAAAGATGCTCCTTTTATCTTCTCACCTGAGTGCATCGAAGCTTTTGAAACATTAAAGAAAAAGCTTACGGAAGCACTCATTCTAGTTGCCCCCGACTGGGATTTACCCTTTGAACTCATGTGCGATGCAAGTGATTTTGCTATCGGTGCAGTCCTGGGGCAACGAAAAACCAAGCATTTTCAGCCTATCCACTACGCGAGTAAGACTATGACTGAAGCTCAAACCCATTACACCACTACAGAAAAAGAATTATTAGCTGTGGTGTATGCGTTTGAAAAGTTTCGGCCATACCTTATCTTGACCAAATGCATGGTGTATACGGATCACTCGGCTCTCAAATATCTCTTTGCAAAACAAGATGCAAAGCCGAGATTGCTCCGTTGGGTTCTCCTCCTACAAGAATTTGATATCATTATACGTGATAAAAAAGGAGCTGAGAACCTGGCTGCTGATCATCTGTCCCGTCTAGAAAACCCTCACCAAGATGTGTTCGAGAAAAAGGAAATAAACGAAACATTTCCTCTCGAAACACTCAATGTGGTTTCTTTTCGTGGAGACTCTTCTACCCCATGGTTTGCTGACTTTGCAAATTACCATGCGGGTAACTTTGTGGTGAAAGGGATGTCGTCCCAACAGAAAAACAAATTCTTTAAAGATGTAAAACATTATTTCTGGGACAACCCCTACTTATTCAAAATTTGCGCGGATCAAGTCATCAGGCGATGTGTGTATGGTCAGGAAGCTATTGACATTCTCAAGGCTTGCCATTCTAGACCTACTGGGGGACATCATAGCCCCAACTACACCGCCAAAAAGGTGTTTGATTCCGGATTCTATTGGCTCACGATTTACAAAGATGCCCACGAATTTGTCAAAACCTGTGACGCTTGTCAACGTCACGGGAATATCTCACAAAGAAATGAAATGCCGCAAAACGCCATTCAAGTGTGTGAGATTTTTGACATCTGGGGCATTGACTTTATGGGGCCATTTCCTTCGTCTCGCGGCAATAAATACATACTCGTGGCCGTTGACTATTTGTCAAAATGGGTTGAAGCGAAAGCTTTGCCTACCAACGATGCCCGAGTTGTTGTGAAATTCTTAAAATATCTTTTTGCTAGGTTTGGAACTCCACGAGCTATAATCAGTGATCGTGGTACGCATTTTTGCAATGACCAGTTTGATAGAGTCATGCAAAAGTATGGTGTAACTCACCGTCTCTCTACTGCGTACCACCCCCAAACAAGTGGGCAAGTGGAAGTTTCCAACCGAGGGATTAAAAGAATTCTGGAGAGGACAGTAGGCGAAAACCGTGCCTCTTGGTCGGATAAGCTATGACGCACTCTGGGCCTTCCGTACAGCTTATAAAACACCCATCGGGTGTGCTCCATACAAGCTTGTATACGGGAAGGCATGTCATCTGCCGGTTGAGCTTGAGCACAAGGCATACTGGGCCTTGAAACATGCCAACTTCGATATTCAGACAGCTGGTGATCACCGGAAAGTTCAAATGAATGAATTAAATGAACTCCGTGATCAAGCATACGAGAACTCTTTGATCTACAAAGAAAAGACAAAGAAGATTCATGACTCAAAGATCAAAAACCGCGTTTTCAACGTCGGTGATCGAGTCCTTCTTTTCAATTCAAGATTGAAGATTTTCTCGGGGAAACTAAAATCCCGCTGGTCTGGACCATTCACCATCACTAAAGTATTTCCATATGGAACCATTGAGTTATCTCAACCCGATGGTCCAAATTTTAAAGTGAATGGTCATCGGTTGAAGCACTATTTTGGAGAGGACATTCCTCCTGTGGTTGTCCCGGATCTACAAACTTTCCCCATGAACCAATGAATGCGGGGATCGAGTCAAGCTAGCGACTCGGGAATCAAAAACAGTAGCATGCCATATGGGTTTTCACCCATATTTCTGACTTCTTTCTATTTTCTATCACCCTAGTGTGGGGGAGTTGCCCCCCGCTGTTGTATATAAAGTTTGAAAAAAAAAAAAAAAAAAAAAAATCAAAATAATGGCCGTAGTATTTCCCTTTTACGTTCTCAGTTTCGGCATAACCGCCGGTACTTTGAATATTGAGGGCAATATTCATTTCTAGTGTGGGGGGAATTCTCACGAATTTTATCATGTAATTATACCGCCCAATTCCCCCATTTTTGGCCAAAATTTTTTTTTGGGAGTAAGTGTTTTGCACTTACTCAGCTTATGGTTATCAGTCCGCCATGTCTAATAAACAAAAGGATCGGCTAATCCAGGAGCAAACGACTCTTGGTAAAGATATCTCAAATCCGTTGACGGCTTGC
Source organism: Chrysanthemum seticuspe (assembly GCA_019973895.1). Taxonomy (NCBI): domain Eukaryota; kingdom Viridiplantae; phylum Streptophyta; class Magnoliopsida; order Asterales; family Asteraceae; genus Chrysanthemum; species Chrysanthemum seticuspe. Next base: position 45,142 of record BPTQ01000019.1, read on the forward strand.
AATTTGCCCAAAATTGTATGGTGTTCAGCTCACCATATCTTTAATTAGTGAAGAGTTGGCTAGCCCGCAAGTTTATGGCTTGTGGTAAAGGCAGTGGAAAACCATAATTGGTAATCAGCTCACCAAAGATAGTATATATTATCTAAGAGTTGGCTAGTCCAGAAGCAAACGGCTTCTGGTAAAGACAAATCAAATCCGTTGGAAGCTGGTGATTTGCTCAAAATCATTTGGTTATCGGTGTACCAAGGTTCTTACTTGAACTGAAACATTTGGCTACTCCAGAAGTAATGGCTTTTGGTAAAGAGATGAAATCCATTAATTTTTCTCAAAACATTGCTAGGGACTAGCAATATCTTAGTGTGGGGGATTGATGAGTGTCTAAATACTCATCATTTTTGTACCAATTAAACTGCAAAAACTTCTGAAAACACTCAAAAATGCATCAAAATGATAAAAATATCACAAATAAGTGTTTTATGTGTTTTAAATGCAAAAATATCAAAATCTGGTGAAAAACGTATCAAGTTTGCATAATTGGCAGTTTTAGTCCCCCAAGTTTCAAAAGTTGTCAAAAACAGTCCCTGGTAAATCAAAATAAAGAAAAATATCATTTCAAGTCACTAGGGATTCATGAGTTGTCCAAATTAGTCCTTTGGTGAAAAATGTCAAAAGTTTTGAGAAATTACAAATTTGGTCCTTCAAGTTTAAAATTTGGCAAAAATAGTCCTTGGAAGTTTGAAAATGTCAAAAATGGTCCTTGTACTATTGAAGCTTATCATTTTTGGTCCCTTGTAACAACTTTGATAAAGTGGCAGAATTGTTCCCTCAAATATCAAGAATGGCAGTTTTGGTCCTTGTATTATCAAACCATATACACCTTTGGACTTGACCCCTGCCATATACACCTTTTGACCCCTGCCATTACAAATTGACCCCCTGTTTTTGACCCCTTCCACAATAATAGACCTTGGTCAAACCCCGGTCAAACCATCACCTTCTCCCGCCCACCTTATCTCCTCTTCACCACTTGCCTGCAAAACTCAGGCATCTCCCATCAACCTTATCCCTTCCCCCTCATCATCACCTGCCTGCAAACACCTCACCACTAGCTCACATACACCCCCCCTCTGCACTCAAACCTTCCCAGTTGCTATATTAAGCTTTCCCGCCAAAATTGCATCAAACGGCCAAGATCAACTCAAGTAATCCAATGGCCAAAAAAAAAAGAAATGGGATTTGCTCATAGGTCAAGTGGGAGTACTTTTGCTATAAGAAGAAGGAAGAAGAGAGAGTGGACAAGTAGTCTTTAGTTTTAAAATTTCATATATATCGTTTTTTATTACCAATGTATTAATTTAACTCTAAAATTGTTGTTTCTAGTTTCTATGCACTGAACTTAAGTCACTTAATCATTTGTAATCCATTTCGAGTTCTAATCAAAAGTTTATCCAAGTCTTTTGTTTTCAAGTTTTCTTTTACTTATGCAATCTTTAATCACCTAAGTGCCAGGCTTCAATAAGCTTCTTTATAACTCAGTAGAGCTTATTTAAAGCTGTTTATAGCTTTGAGTAAGCTTATAAGTTAAATTCAAGCAAATTTGTCACTTGGTCAACAAAAGTCAAACTGAAGCATAAATTGGAAATGGTGATGACATTGGGTGTTGCAGAGCTTGAATTGGGTTGGAGTAGCTTAAGTTAGTATAGTTATGGTTCTGGGTTAAGTGATAACGCTACACGCGTCGTTCGGGGTCAAGGAAACTTCCTTTTCTTCGAGCAAGTTTTATAACACCCTAGGCAGTGAACCTAATCGTTGTAGTGTAGTAATTAGGGTAAGCCACGGGTATTGATATCGTTCTCTAGGGGAATAGGAATGCTAGTAAGGAGTTACTACGATAAGGTTAAGGTTGAGGAAGATTATTTTTTGTATTTTTATATTTTATGAAATGGAAAGGTACGAATCTCGGGTATTGGATTTGGGGGGTTGGTATTTCTACCGATTACTCTACTATTATCTAATTATCTAAACTAAGGTTGTGGGAGTCTATGTCTAATTAATGTGTGCTCGTATGATAGTTTAAAGATGTGTTTACTTAGGTTGTATTACTCCTTAATTATCTCCTATTGATGGTTGAATTGTCACGTCCTTATTCTTAGTAGCGTTGTGTGTCTAAAGTTGTAGGGTATGCGTTTCTCCCTAACTCTTTGAACTTACCAAAGGGTCTCGTCTACAAACCCACTAGGGATGATAAACTCCTACTCTAAGGCACTCTTTGGATGGTTTAGCCTACAACTACTCAGGTAATTATATTCTAAGGTTCACAAAGATGAATCAAGCATTAAGTACACAACGAATGACCTATCGCATTACTAGATCATTAATCAACTAAGATAAGAAACAACCAATCAATATTCAATAATTAAGTTTCATACTTCCTAAGCAAACACACAAATAAATTAGCCGGACATGGAGAACATGCAAGCATACACACAAATAATCAAAGACATAATTGAATTAATGAAGTAAATACTTATCTTGATGTAAGATAGGGTTTAAAACCCTAAAATACTGTACAAGACACCTTAGGTTCGGTTTTAGGTTTTCACTCCAAAAAACTCTCTCCAAAACTGAAAAATTCGGATTCTATATATAAGATTACATATGCGACGGCGTCACCTTATGTTTCGTGACGCCGTCGTGTCGCCGTCATTAGGGTTTCATCTTGGCCACGTTAACCTTGCGACGGCGTCACCTTATGTCCGTGACACCGTCCTCTTCAGCTTCTGACGTCGTCTGGATTGCATCTAGGCCGTCTGAGTAGCGACGGCCTACTCTTTTACAACTAGACGTCGTCACTTGAAAATACGAGTTTTGGGTTCTGGACCGTCACAAAAATCTGCGGACGGCGTCGCAATTAGCACCTGACGCCGTCGCCTTCTAATTTCAGCAACTGTGAGTGTCTCGATTTTGACTTTGGCCATTTTCTTCATATATTCGCGCCTTTTCGTCCAAATAAGTGCCATTCCAGCATTTTGCCTTCAAGAGACCTAAAAAGTGAAAACGAACGATATTAAGCAATAACGGATACAAAAGTGATCAAATAAGGGCTAAAACGACCCCTCAAAATGGTACCTTTTAAAACCTTATCAAATATCCCTACACTTGTTATTTGCTTGTCCTCAAGCAAATGTGCTTTTAGCCAATTAATTTATAAGTTAGGGGTCATGAAGCATTAATTCAAAACGGTCCACAACACATATAAGCCCCGCAAAAGTCATAACAAGCACGGAAATTACATACTAGCACCTCACATGGGGTGTTTGGATACTCACATCTCTCTCGGGTGTATATATGAAATATAACAAAATAGGAAATGGAAGATAAACACTCATTAACCGGTCCTAGTACATAGATTACCATAGGCTTGAGAATAGATCAAACCTCCATCGCTTTGGCGTAAGCACCTAGGAAAGACTATCAAAGAGGTCTTTTAAAGGGTTGTAATGTTAGGCTTACGGTAGGGAAACAAGGGTTTGGTGGGATAGGCTATTTAGTGGTGGCAAGTCAAAAATCTCTATGTTAAATGCATATGAAGAATGGCGTTGCTAAGCCAAGACTCGACACTCTAAACTCTAGATAACTGAAATAAACAAACATAAATTTAAAGGATAGATGTAGGATGGTAGCCCGTATGTTTATTTTTTTATTTATTTATTTTTTCACACTTTATTTTTTTTTCTTTTCTCTTTTTCTATTTTTTTTTTTCGATTTTTTTTTCCATACACTTTTACTCTACCATCCTCTACGATAACATCAAAATACTAGAGATTTATAGGCATATCCGTACACTTGAGTTTTTATTACTCTAACACTAATTTGACCCGATTTGAAAAGATCAAAACACTTGGGGTACATTATTATGCAAACAAAGGGAATTTGAATTTTTAACGTTCCCTTCCCGTCATTTCATAAACTTTAACTTTTCCCATGAATCCCAATCGTCCCAAAACTGTATACAAAGGATATGACTCGACTTAGCACTTATGCAAGCAACTAGATAATTGAACTAAGGGTTTAGGGTGATAACAAACATGTGCACTAAAAGTGAGTGCATAAGGGGTAGGCTAAGGCGATTTGGGTGTATATTTGGGGGTGGGGTGTAAACAATGCTCTTCATTGATATTACGGAAAAACCGAAACATCACGAGAACCGCGAAAAGGATAGGCTCTGAGGGGTTAACTAGGGGTATCGTGTACTAAAGATGAGTACAACGCAAAGGGTGTGGGGGAATTACTCAACCGATGTGGAAGAAGTAATTATATTACGGGTATCAAACAAGGGTTTATCCTAATGCCTCTTATCATTTAGTTATTCCTAACTACACAAGTGTAGTCTCACTTGCGATCTCGGAATGCATCACAAAACAAGTTCTAGAATCTATTATACTACCGGTTCACACTCTAAGCATTGAAGATGAATGATTTAATTCCTACTAATCTAAGGGCGATCCTCACATTTTGGTGGAATTTGGGTGGTAAAGGGTTTTTGTGCTAGTCATGCAACTTCCTATCCATGAGATGCTTTTGTTAAGACTAATGGCCCACTCCTATATGTCATAAAAAATTTTAAATTTGGTGCCAAAATTACCCTAACCGACATTTTCTCATGGTTTATTACACAATCACAATTGGACAAAGCAAATAGTCAAGGATAAGCATAGTTTCAAAGTTCCCGTTTTATTTTCCCTCCCTACACTTAAACTGAACATTGTCCCCAATGTTCCCCGAAAGTATCAAAGTTATGATAAAAGAAGGTAATTAAAAACGAAAGAAACTAGTACTCCCCTGATTAGCTCGGTAGGATCCGTGTAAAGTGGTGGTTAAATCCTTTTCAAGAAGAATTATTGCGTGAAAAGCTCCTTCCAATCTTATGTAACTTCTTCTTGACAAACTAAACCTGCACACTTGAAGAAAACAAACGAAACCTTCGCGTAAAATCGGCGGTAATAATATATATAAGACTCGATTTAAACTAGGATATAATGCTTGTGGAATGGATGTTTACAGAATTTCTAAGAAAATTAAGACCTGGAAAATTCCAAAAATTTATAAGTGGCTCAGAAAACAAGAAAAAAAAGTAATCTGATGTTTTTACTCCTTCCTGACGCCGTCAGGTTATCCTGACAAAAACTGGTCTGCGATTTTCTGGAAAAAATTCTGGAAAATTTACATCTTTAGAATCTGGAAAAATTTCTGCAAAACATCCATTATGACTCGATACAAGCATTTGACTCGAACAAACAAACATAAATATCTTTTAATTAATTGTTATTCTCATGTTTACGTTTCTTTTGAAAACGTGTGTAATCCTCCCTACACTTATCCCTTATGTAAAATACCTTTATATGCAATTAAGACGAGGTTAAAAACAAAATAAAGCATTTTTACAAATTTAAACATGAGGATAAACAATTAATAAAAGATATATGACACTAACAAGCAAACAATTAAACATGGGTTGCCTCCCACGAAGCGCTTTTCTTTATTTAAGAGTCTTGTAGCTAGACTCATACTCCTACGTTTTCTCACCTATCCTCTCGTGCTCATACTTAAGCCATTCCAACGCTCTTTCATTCTTTTTGTAATCATCTCCTAATTCAAGGCATTTTTTGTAATACCGCTTAGTTTTCTCATATGGGTACCTAAGCCCACTCTGCTTATCCCTTTCACTAAGCAATGGAATAGGGGTAATTCTATTACAAACCTAGGATGAGCGCGTGGCATTTGGTAGATGAAATCTTCAACTTTATTAGAGAATGTAATTAGACCATCAATCATCCGTTCATTCAACCTAGTCAATTTTTTGAAAGGTTTTCCAAAAATTACTTGAGTGAGGTCCTTATCTATAAATTCTCCTAAGTCTTCTAAGACCATGAACTCTACCAAATAAGCAAAACTTCCGACAAACACGTGCAAATAAATGACTGCTTCAACAACATTGTTCCCTTGATAAGTTAACTCATTGACCTTGATCTTGTTGTATAGGTCCCTTGAGATTAAGTTTAAAGGTAAGAATGAATTCAAATAAGCATCGAACCCTTCTAGTCCTATTTTGCAAGGGAATTGCATGTTAAAGGGGCCATCTTTCTCAATCCTACACCTAGGGTCAAAACATTGGGAGGGGTCTTCCTCAATTTCATTAATGACCTCTCCGCTATCAAGTGCCTCACCATAATCAAATTCCTCGTCAGAATCAGAGTAATAGAAAGGACTTTGTTGTTGCCAATTTATCTCATTATGCCCTAGGTGATTACCAAAATGGTGAGTGGGTGAAGGGTTTTGTGGGATTGCGTTCTCAATCTCGGGATTGGGAACGGGTAGAGTGAAGAATCTTCGATGGAAGATACGGATCATGTTGAGTGATGGTTTTTACTAACGAGGGTCACGAAGAAGGGGGATAGACTAAGAGAAAGCTAAAAATGAGAAAAAATTTTACTTGATAGGAATCAAGCAAAGAAACCTAAACGAGGTGGACTACTAACTAGCTATTCTATTCCCCGGCAGTGGCGCCAAAAACTTGATAACGCTACACGCGTCGTTCGGGGTCAAGGAAACTTCCTTTTCTTCGAGCAAGTTTTATAACACCCTAGGCAGTGAACCTAATCGTTGTAGTGTAGTAATTAGGGTAAGCCACGGGTATTGATATCGTTCTCTAGGGGAATAGGAATGCTAGTAAGGAGTTACTACGCTAAGGTTAAGGTTGAGGAAGATTATTTTTTGTATTTTTATATTTTATGAAATGGAAAGGTACGAATCTCGGGTATTGGATTTGGGGGGTTGGTATTTCTACCGATTACTCTACTATTATCTAATTATCTAAACTAAGGTTGTGGGAGTCTATGTCTAATTAATGTGTGCTCGTATGATAGTTTAAAGATGTGTTTACTTAGGTTGTATTACTCCTTAATTATCTCCTATTGATGGTTGAATTGTCACGTTCTTATTCTTAGTAGCGTTGTGTGTCTAAAGTTGTAGGGTATGCGTTTCTCCCTAACTCTTTGAACTTACCAAAGGGTCTCGTCTACAAACCCACTAGGGATGATAAACTCCTACTCTAAGGCACTCTTTGGATGGTTTAGCCTACAACTACTCAGGTAATTATATTCTAAGGTTCACAAAGATGAATCAAGCATTAAGTACACAACGAATGACCTATCGCATTACTAGATCATTAATCAACTAAGATAAGAAACAACCAATCAATATTCAATAATTAAGTTTCATACTTCCTAAGCAAACACACAAATAAATTAGCCGGACATGGAGAACATGCAAGCATACATACAAATAATCAAAGACATAATTGAATTAATGAAGTAAATACTTATCTTGATGTAAGATAGGGTTTAAAACCCTAAAATACTGTACAAGACACCTTAGGTTCGGTTTTAGGTTTTCACTCCAAAAGACTCTCTCCAAAACTGAAAAATTCGGATTCTATATATAAGATTACATATGCGACGGCGTCACCTTATGTTTCGTGACGCCGTCGTGTCGCCGTCATTAGGGTTTCATCTTGGCCACGTTAACCTTGCGACGGCGTCACCTTATGTCCGTGACACCGTCCTCTTCAGCTTCTGACGTCGTCTGGATTGCATCTAGGCCGTCTGAGTAGCGACGGCCTACTCTTTTACAACTAGACGTCGTCACTTGAAAATACGAGTTTTGGGTTCTGGACCGTCACAAAAATCTGAGGACGGCATCGCAATTAGCACCTGACGCCGTCGCCTTCTAATTTCAGCAACTGTGAGTGTCTCGATTTTGACTTTGGCCATTTTCTTCATATATTCGCGCCTTTTCGTCCAAATAAGTGCCATTCCAACATTTTGCCTTCAAGAGACCTAAAAAGTGAAAAGGAACGATATTAAGCAATAACGGATACAAAAGTGATCAAATAAGGGCTAAAACGACCCCTCAAAATGGTACCTTTTAAAACCTTATCATTAAGCTCCAAACAAGCTGGATTACTTGTAAGTTTGGTTTCTCTATAAACTGTTATAGTTTGTACAAGTTGTTTGAGCTTGAATCTGTGAGTAAAATTGGTTCTTAGCTGTTCATTAAGCTGTTGTTAGGTCATTTTGATTCAGTTTATGTGTTAGTCTCAGCTAGTTCAGTAGTTAGAGTGGTTTACATTTGCAATTTAGTCTTTTAAACTACTGTTTGGCATAAACTAGTACTTGGAGTTTTATAGCTTCTCAGTAAATAAACTCAATTGATAGAGTCACCCTTAGATAAATTAGAGTCATTTAGTTCATATCTTTGCACTCTAGAACTTTAAAAGTCAAAACTACCTTGAAATCTGTCTATTTTTCATAACTGTTAGCATCAGTGGTTCAAATCTTGCAAATAGGTTTAGAATTAGTAGAGTTAGCTTGCATTAGTCCCACTTTACCATAAAACATCATATTAAGTCAGTCATTTGGAATCAAATCTCATAAAAGTCAAAGTTACCAAACTGCTAAGGAAAGTCAAATTGAAAAAGTCAGTTTTCACCCAACTTGGGTGATTTTTAATTGATTCAATTCTGGGTTAATTCAAGTGAAACTTTGGGTTTTAAAACTTCAACTGGTCAAGAATTGGAAAATGATTTTTGGAAATTTTTTGTAAGTTCTTAAAAGCTCCAAATAAGCTACTCAATAAGCTGCAAAGTGCCCTGTGCACACTCAGCTAATACTGAGTGTGAGACAGGCACCTTGCAGGCCTTGCATAGGTCTGGTTTTAGGTCCTTAGGGTCTGAAATTTGTTTTAGAGATAGTTAAGCTGGTGATCTTGAGTTCTTCATTTTTGCTTTTCACATAAGCTTTCTCAATAAGCAGTTGCATTAGCTTAAAAGTAGACATAAAATCTGTTTTAGCACTTGATTTCAATTCATCAAATTTGTGTGGTCAGCACTTAAGAGGTTTAGGATAGTTGTAATTAGTTGCTTTCTAGTAGTTTTAGCTTATTATAGCTTCTGTAATCAGTTGGTTCTCTGTTGGTACCATTTGCTTAATCCAAGTGCTTATTTATAAGCAGTTTGCACTGCAGTTCCATATTTTCACACTTAAGCTACTGTTTTTATATTTTTCTTAGATTCATAATATTATTTTAAACTTTTCCTGAAATTTTCATAATTTTTCATCACTGTTTGCTATTTTTCTTCATTTAAAACAGTTTTTAGGCATTTTTAATTAGCTTTTAATTCAATTAAATCAGAAAAGTTTCAAAAAAATAATTTTTCAATTTTCCTAGGTTAAGATAAATATAAAAAGCAAAAAAATAATTTTTCCAGATTTTTCTTAGTTAAATTTGTAATTTTTAGCAATTTAATTAGTTTTAAATAGTTTTTAATTCATAGAAAATAGAAAAATAATCAGAAAAATACAAAATTAGTTTTGAAAATTCTCTTTAGTTATTTTAGATTTTTCTAAGTCATAATTTCATTTTTCTAGCTTTATTTCATATTTTCTTATATTTTAGGGTATTATTAAATAAGTAAAAATAGTTTTTAATTAATAATAATTAAATAAATAGTCATAAAAATAATTTTCTTTTTCTAAAAATTTTCTCTTATCATTAGGTTTGTAAAAATGTCATTTTTATATTTTTAGGATTAATATTGCTTCAGTTTCACATTTTCTTTTGTACGTTACGTAGTTTTTAATTTAAGTTTTATAAAAGAAAAATCAAAAACATCATTTTTAAAAATAGTGATAGCGTTTATTTAATATAATTTATCTTTTTAATTTTCTTTAATTTGCATTTAAGCCCCTGTAATTTATAAACTTTTCCTTTAGGTATAATCGATCATAACCCCTTTCCTGTTCAAATTCTCCCGATCACTATTCGTTTGATTATTCTCGCACAGCTCGTTGGGACATAACGACCTGGGGAAACACTATACTCTCCTGGACTTCATTGCATTTGGTTCCAGACTGTTTGAAGTTTGTTACGGTTGACTATTCACAAGTGGTCAGCTTGCGTGACAAAACTTGACCGTCTGGCGCGAACCACTTATGCTGCTTGTGGAAAACTAGAAGGGGGGGGGGGGGGTTGAATAGTTTTACCAATTAAAACTTTGTTTTAAAATATTTAGATCGACTTATGTCAATCTATTTAGGTGTGTATGTTAGACGTTGATAGATAGATATATAAATGTGTAATGGAAGATAAAGAGTGAGAAGCACATAACCACGACACGAGTGTTTATAGTGGTTCAGCTACAAGGACACCTTCCTTGCCCTACTCCACTCCCCGAGTCACCTACTCAAGAGTTCGTAATCACTACACGACACCAACTCCTTATGGCAGAGAAGCCTTTACAACGTCGCCTACTCTTTTTCCAGTAATAGGCTAGACACCGGGTTCTTCCACAAGGTAGAACCACACCTATCACAACGTCGCCTACCCTTTATCCGATACTAGGCTAAATACCGAGTTCCATTACAATGGAGGAACGACTACCCAATACTACACAACACCTATCCCAAAGGAGACCCACTCCTTATTACAACACCATCAAGGATATCAATATCCTTGGATATAACCTAGCTCTATTTGTATATCGATGCACCTCATCGATTATACACCCTTGGCATCTTTCACTAATGCCACTTGACTTGACTTCTATGCATCCTTCACTAATGCCCTTGACACGGACGTTTGGCACCTTTCACTAATGCCTTCGTCTTGACTCCTTTGGCATTCTTCACTAATGCCTTTGATACGGACGTTAAGCATCTTTCACTAATGCTTTCATCGTGACTCTTTTGACATTCTTCACTAATGCCTTTGACAGGGACGTTAAGCACCTTTCACTAATACTTTCGTCTTGACTCTTTTGGCATCCTTCACTAATGCATTTGACACAACACTTTTATGGAGAAAGAAAAAAGTATCAACAAGAGAACCTCAGTAGTCTTGATGATGACGAAGCATGGCAACTCATGGACTTGAGCTTGCTCGACTTCAAGAGGTGGTGATCTCGCCTTTAAGAGGAACCTAGAGAATCACACAAAAACAAAACACAAACTACATAGAGAGATCCTTAGGATCTGAGGGGATCCGTGGGACGCTCCTCTTTGCCCATAGGTTTTGGGTCATGGGTCATGGGTTATGGGTCATGGGTCCTAGACTTTGGACCATGGGTATCCACGTAGTATCTACAAGATGCAATGCATCTAGTCCATAGGTCTTGGGTTAAAACCACGGGTCATGGATAATATCCATATATGACTTATGCGTGATGTCATGCAATGGGTTATGGGTTATGCTCCATGGGTTTGGGTCATGGACTTTGGGTTTTATCCCATTACATTCAATGTATTTGGTCAATGGGTCAAATACTTAAACTTCTACCCATTATAATACATACTAGTTATGTATATATTTGCCTAATATGTAAACACTAGTTGTTGTACATATGTATTAATAAATCATAAAACCACTTTTACTTGTTTAGTGTTTTATGTGAAAACGTAAGTATGTAAGTAAACTATTGGCTCAAACCATTTACGTATTTTATTTGTTTCTTTAAAATGATTTTACGTTTGTTATCGACAAAACATTAGAAGATCGTAAAATATAAATAAACGTTTTTACGGCTTATTTGTATTAACACTGCTCATGTTGGGTTTCATCACAGTCGGTGTGAATCCTCGCTTTTTATTTATCGACGGGGCTTGGATAAGGCTTACTTGTTATTATATGTTGATGATATTGTTTTGACTGCATCTTCATCCATACTTCTACAGCAGGTATTACTTCCTTACACACGGAGTTCTCCATGACAGACCTTGGTCCTCTTAATTATTTTTTGGGTGTTTCTGTTACTCGTAATACTTCGGGGATGTTTCTCTCCCAAACGAAGTATGCTACTGAGGTTCTTGAGCGTGCTTCCATGCTTAATTTCAATCCTTGTCGGACTACGGTAGACACAGACACCAAACTTGTAGCTGATGGTGATCCTGTTTTCGATCCCACTTTATACTGTCGTCTTGCAGGTGCTTTGCAATACCTTACTTTTACATGACCAGGTATATCTTATGCAATGCAGCAGGTTTGTCTCTTTATGCATGATCCTCGGGAGCCACATTTCTCTGCTCTCAAGCGGATATTGCGATATGTTCGGGGGACTTTGGACTATGGGTCCACATCGTCCTTGATTGCTTACTCAGATGTTGATTGGGCAGGTTGTTCGACTACTCGTCGATCCACTTTAGGCTATTGCGTTTTTCTTGGCAACAATCTCCTCTCGTGGTCCTCCAAGCGTTAGTTTACGCTTTCTCGGTCTAGTACTGAGGTTGAGTATCGAGGTGTTGCCAATGCTGTTGCAAAGACTTGTTGGTTACATAATTTGTTACGGGAGCTCTATACACCACTTTCCACTTCTACCATTGTTTATTGTGATAATGTGAGTGCTGTTTATCTCTCTTCCAATCCCGTGCAGCACCAACGCACGAAGCATAAGAGATTGACATTCACTTTGTACGTGATTTGGTTGCCATCGGCCATGTTCGTGTTCTCCATGTTCCCTCCAGGTACCAGTATGCGGATATCTTCACCAAAGGATTACCTACCGTGCTGTTTGACGAGTTTTGCTCCAGCTTGAGTGTTCGTTCCTCTTCCGCTCAAACTGCGGGGGGCTGTTAGCATAATGTTTATAGGGCCTAGCCTATTTGTATTTGTATTCATACCTAGGTCCGTTATACTTGTATTTATTCATATCGATTGTACACTGTGACACATACAATTCAATATACGGTTCATACCTTTAATAGATGACACACAAGCTTAGGCACATCTTTAGGCATATAATTTAGGGGAAGTGATTCGCACACTCCCAAAATTTACTGGCACACTCCACTGTATGCAATAGACAGTTGTACTGTAAGTATAACTTGCTTTAGTTACTTATACAGTGGAGTGTTCCAATAAGATTTGAGAGTGTGCCAATCACTTCCCATAATTTAGGTCTCCCAATCACTACTCAATAAATAAATGAACATAAACGAACATTAACGAACACATAATCATACGTTCACGAACATAAATGAATGAACGCGACTTTTGGTCATGTTCGTTCATTTAACTAAACGAACTTAAAATATTTTTCATGTACGTTCATTTAATAAATAAACGAACATAAACAAACTTTTTACCAAACGGTTCATGAAATGCTAATTGAACGTTTAGTTCGGTTACAGCCCTGAGTAGCAACCATAATAGATTGACACTATAATTTAACCTCATGAGATAGATGTTATGCATATATGCTGACAACAGGATACCTTAGGCCAATTGTAACAATGACCCTTGGCGATCAAATGTGGAGAAGTGAAAAAATAGCCATTTGGCTATTTTGACCGTTAGGGGCGTTTGTTTTAAGAAAAAAAAATAATCAAATAATACACTTTCTCTTTTATAAATATTACCTTCTCTTCTCCACTTTTTTATGCATTCTCTTCTGCAACTAATATCTTCTTCAACTATTCTCCAACTCAAAAAATGTCTCACAAAACTCTCAAAACCAAAACACAAAAAACCTGACGACAACAAATCGTTCCAACAACAATCGACCCCAATTTTCAATTAACTCACTCACCCCTTATATTAATTTTCAACCCGCTAGTTTCACATACCAATCACAACCTCACATTCTGACTCGGCACACAGTGGTTTTAATCTAAATGACGAAGCAGATGATTCAGAGGAGGTAGAGGTTCAACACACGATGATTTTATTCTGAGGAGGTAGAAATGAGTTGGAGCTGGAGCTGAGTTGAAGCTCATGCTACAGTTGGAGCTTATATTATAAGCTACAAGCTTGAGTTTATTTTTTCATAAAGTTGTACGGTAAATTAATTGGAGTTAAAACTTATTATTATAAAATATTTAAAATACATCAAATCGAATTCATATATATTTTAGACTTATGTGTGTTGATATTTTATATTTTGAATAATATTTAAATAATTTGACTAACTATAAGCCTTTAAAATTCTCACAATCTCATTTTAGTTGGATGGGGCTAAAAGCTTTCATAAAGTTTTTTGAAAAACGAGGCTTGTTTTATAAGCTAATTTATTTTAAAAACTCAAACCGTCTAAACGCATCCACATTATATTAAATTCAAGCCGTACTTTTATTTGAGAGATGATTTGCATGAAAAATAACTAAACGAGGCAATTAGTGATAAGGAAGCCGAAACTATCAATGTCACTCAAATGCCCGGTACAAAGTGTGCTACTTTTACTTTCTAGCCACATTTCATGCGTGTGACTCGAGAGACATGTTTAACGACTATTGCATAAGAGCACTAGGTGTCGGGCTATTCGTGGCGCGCCGTGCCACAGTGGCACGCTCGCCGTGACACCGTGCTCTCTCGTCGTCGGCCACACGTCGCCTCCTGCACGACGAAAATGAAAAGTTTACTTTTTTTTTTCAATTGTGTGTGTGTTGTGTATGTGTGTAGAGGTTTGATTTCAATTGTGTGTGCGAAGATTGGGAAAGAAGATGCGTTGTTTTTTTTTTTTTTTTTTTTTTTTTTTTTTTTTTTTTTTATGTTGTATAGTATTTTTGTTTTAATAAATAAATTTATTTTATTTAGAAATGTGAAATTTTTTTTGTAAGTGGTGACTGGTGAGCCCCAAATGAGTAAGTTGAGGTTTGTTGTGAGTGAGAGGAAGGTTAGTTGTGGTTAGTTGTGGATGTTTGTTATAGTGATGTGGAGGTAACGTGGCATCCGTGGGCCCCGAATGAAGATGTGTGCCTTCTTAGAGCATGAGGTATGGCAACGAGATCCGCTCGCCAGTCCGAGGTGGAGGCCTCGCCACTCGCCACCATGCTGATCGCCGCTCCCACGACACACTAAAGACAAATGAAATTTTGAAATATATCCGTTGAAAAGAAATAAAATGAAGGTGGGTGGGGCTCAAGTAAAGAGGTTGATGTTAGTTGTGAATGGGGGTATTTTTAAATGGGTGTGTTGAAATGATGTGTCATCCGTGAGGCCCAAGTAAAGAGAAGTGGCTTAGTTGTCATACCTCATGCTCTTATGACACCTAATGCTCTAAGAGCACTAGCAATCATAACACAAGTTAAACTTTAACACCGTGTCACGTCAGCGCCACATCAGCTTTAACATTTCACCTTAACTCACCAAAAAAACACCCACAATCATAACATCCCAAGTTAAGGTTTAATATTTGATATTTTCAATTTCAACCCCTAAACTAAAACAAACACTTCATTTATTAAAAACCATATCATTAATTTGAAAACATATTACAATACAAAATTAAAAAAAAAAAAAGTTACAACGAAATAAAAAAAGACACTGAAAATTAAACGGTACAACATAAAGGAAACGACGAGAATACAATCTACTGACGAGGTTGCAAGTTATATTTTTTGATGATTCGGTCTTTTTCGTCATTGATCCAAGCCACGACATTTGGATTTTTGCCTTCAGTGTCAACCATCAAAAACTTTATCTCTTCCAACCTTGTTATTGTTTCATCTTTGACTTGTTGGGCCCGATACGTCGCTTGGGCGGTTTCACGTTTGATACGATACTCGTTTGCCATAGTTTTGGTGAAATGACTTCACGAGCTCGTTCCTCCGGTGCTCGCTCCCCCAGTACTTGTCGTGCTCTCGGATCTTGCTTTCTTGGAAGCACGTTTTTTTCCCATGGGGCGTGGTTGTTCATCATGACCAAACAAAGCCTCGTTTGTTTGGCTTGGGACATCGCCGGTTAAATCAACCGAATCCAGCGTGTCCCATTTCTTATGCTTACGCAAAACCTCCCAAGCATCATCGAGAGCAAACGGTGCTGATTTGTGCTCCTCACGATACATTGGCTTCGGCCGTTTCATGACATCCATCTCACTTTCTCCGCTTCTCTGTTCCCGTTGCGCACGTTTGAAAAAACCGTTGAACTTTGTGCAACAGTGGGTCAACGTTTTCCACTTGCTTGACATCATATCCTTGTTGCGTCGTTGAAAATTGAGTCAATGTAACTCATTTGTGACCCGATACCAAAACGTATCTTTGGGTTGTGCACGCCCGACTATCGGATCCTCCGTAAAGCTACATAACACCTGGCAAGTAATTCTTCCTCTGCTGGTTGCCAACGCCCAGTAGCAAATTCTTCTTCATCATCATCGATTGGTTCGGGCTCGGGGTCTTTGGATTTTTTGGACTTTCATTTAACACGACCTTCGGATTTTTTTGGAGGAGACGTGGGTGTTTCAGGAACATCATGTGTTTCAGTTTGTGAATGTTGTGAGTGTCGTGAGAATTGTGGATTTTGAAAGTTGGTGTTTAAGGTGCTTTGTTGACTTTGTTGCCAATACAGATATTGTTGATGTTGTAGGTACATTTCTTGGCTCGACAAGCCTAGTGGGTTGGGAAAAGAGACGTTGGGGTTTGAAGATGAACCCGCGTTCGGGTTTGAAGATGAACCTGAGTTTGAGGTATTCCACCCACCACCGAGAAGATTCAAGAATGTATCATCGTTGTTGCCTCCCGATTTTTTTTTAATAATTGGAAGTATAAGATTGAGAGGATTAAGTAGTGGAAATGTGAAAAAAATGTTGTTTTAGTTGGGTATTTATAGAGGTAAGAAAATTTATTATTATTATTATTATTTTTTTATTATTTTTTTTTAAACAAAACTAGCAGTTAGGAGGGTAAAATGAAAATTTTTTAAAACCTCAACGATAACTAGCCGTTAGGGGGGTAATTTTTTTGTTTTTTTAAAACCCGGTTAATGCCCGTCGGGGGGGGGGGGGTAACATCGCCACGTTAACGCCGGTTAACGCGCAATAACGACGGAATAACGCCGATCGGGCGTTAGGCGTTGCAAGTGCTCTTAAGTAGCACACAAAATAAGTGATTGATGGCTAGTTGATATGTACGAAGTTGAGTTTTTTAGTGTCTGTGTTCAATTTTTTTAGAGTAAACTCCAAAATACATCCCTGTGGTTTACCCCGTTTCACACCATACATCCCTCTCGCAAAAGTTTCAACAGATACATCACTCCGTTAGTAAAAGTTAACCTATATACATCCCTCAGTTAAAATAAGGACTAACGATGCAAATTATTTCTCCGTTATCTCCTAACGAGATAGATAATGTTTACACCGTTAATCCTCTGGGTTAACGGTATGTGCACCGTTAGTCATTTTTTACGTTTACTTTCGTTTTATGTTCTTTTCCAATTTTTTTATGTTTTCGTCCGTTTTTTTATGTTTTCGCACGTTTTTTTACGTTTTCGTCCGTTTTTTTAACGTTTTCGGCCGCTTTTTTTACGTTTTCGTCCATTTTTAAACGTTTTCGCCTGTTTTTTTACGTTTTCGTCATTTTTTTAACGTTTTCGGTTGTTTTTTTTAATGTTTTCGTCTGTTTTTTATGTTTTCGTCTGTATTTTTACGTTTTCGTTCTTTTTTCACGTTTTCATAAGTTTTTATCCATTTTCATACACTTTTATTGGTTTTCGTCTATTATATTACGTTTTCATCCGTTTTTCTTATGCTTTTATCCGTTTTTATTCATTTTTATACACATAATATGTAAGAAAACGGATAAAAATGTATGAAATGGATAAAAACATATGAAAATGGATAAAAATGTTTCTGTATCGATTTTAAATAACGATTTTGACCCATTTCTGGTCCGAATCATCAAAAGTGTAAACACGAAAGTTGTCCGGAATGATGTTTTACATCAAGACTTGCGAGATTTTAACCTGAAAATTCAAAATAACGGACGAAAACGTAAAAAAGGACGAAAACGTAAAAAAAAGACGAAAACGAAAAAAAACCAGACGAAAACGTAAAAAAAGGGCGAAAACATAAAAAATGGGCGAAAACGTAAAAAAACGAACGAAAACGAAAAAAAAACAGGCGAAAACGAAAAAAACGGGCGAAAACGTAAAAAAACGGGCGAAAACGTAAAAAAACGGAAGAAAACATAAAAAATGACTAACGTTGCAAGTATCGTTAACCCAAAGGACTAACGATGTAAACATTATCTATCTCGTTAGGAGATAACGGAGAAATATTGTGCACCGTTAGTCCTTATTTTAACTGAGGGATGTATATAGGTTAACTTTTACTAACGGAGTGATGTATCTGTTGAAACTTTTGCGAGAGGGATGTATGGTGCGAAACGGAGTAAACCACAGAGATGTATTTTGGAGTTTACTCATTTTTTTATTTGTTAGTTTTAATGAATGATTTTGTAAGAAACAAGTATGATATATTTTGTATTGAAAATAGTGAAATTATAGTACTTTATTAGTTAAAAATAAAATGAACTGTGAATATTTATACAACTAGGCGAGTATCCGTGCCTAGCAACAACGGTTTCTAGCATCAGATAATTAATGATTTGTGATATTGTGGTGAGTGTTTTGTGTAGCGTTTGAAATAGAACGTGAACCGATGAAAATGCAATTACAAACGGTTGTACTATACGATAACTAAAGTCTAAACAAAATTTTAACATCTATCAAACAACATATAAAAATATTTAATGAAACTGAAAGTAAACATTACATCAGTTATGAGATAAAAATTAACAAGACACGTTATTTGTCGCGTAAAAACTAACAAAGTTGGGATTAATGGTGTCGTTGTTAAGAAGAACGCAAGTACCAAAATTAGCATGAATGTGATTAGCCCAAAATAAAAAAATGGCTAATTTTGGCTATTTTTGTAAAAGATTCGGGCACATTTAGCCTCATATTTTTTTTTTGAAATGGGCGTATTTAGCCTATTGAAAGTTAAATGTGCACTAACCTGCACATATTTTCTCTTAATTGTAAAACATTATAATCGTTTTTGATGAAAAACTTATATATATGTAATATATTTATATAGCTACAGATCGTTTTGTGTTAAAAAAGTTTATGGATTCTAAACGAAAAATAGTAAAAGTTTGAAGATTTGGGGATTAAACATAATGTTTTGAAACCCGGTTCGACTCGGGTAGTTCAACCGGTTGAACCGTTCCCGTCGAAAAACGAGTCGATTTAAACCGAGTCAACCCGACAGGTTGGGTCAAAACGGGTCAAATTAAACAGGGTCAACCCACCGGGTTTGAAGCATCTCGGGTCAACCCGTTTTTCGATATGTATTAATAGTTTCAACTTTTCACTTTTTACTTTTTGGTTTTTTCTTTATATATGGTATAGCAGGGTACCCTTGCGGCGGCGGGTACCCAGTGACGATTAACCGGAGAAATAGATCTCGATGAAACCTGATTCACCAGTTTGTATCAGTTTCAACGGGTCTTCTCTAGTTCGTTTTCGGATGGCTGTTATTGGTTAGCCGAACCGGTGGCGACACCAGTTCCCGGTTGAACCCGTTGGTCCGGTCCGATTTTCAAAACTATATGTACCATTAACTTGTTAGCTTGTATGAAGCTTTGTGTGTTTTATTAATTTGTATAATGTGTATAATAACATGTACTTTTCATTTTACATTGTTTTAAAAATAATATTAATTAGTATGTTTAATTATTTTATATTTATGATTATGTTGTAGCTTGTTTAAGTTGTACATTATGAAATTTTTATTGTATTTTTTAGTAAAGGGTGTTTTAATTAGTTGTTTTTAATTTGGTAGATATGTTTTTAATTAGTTGTATAATGTGAATAAATTATTGTACTTTTAAGTAACAGGGTGTTTTGTTAAGAATATTAATTACACAACACATTTCTCTCACCTTTTACTTTCAACTTTTCACTTTTCAAGATTTGACCTTTTTTCTATTATATGTAGTATAGATATAGATATAACCTTAGAATGTCATATTTACTCAAATTACAAGTGTATAATTGTATAATGTAAAATAATCTTAATGTATATATGAAAATTTGTGATATTTTAATGTTTATATGAAACAAATATAAATTAACAAAAAAAATAATACCAAAGTTATTGAGTTTTTTAAATTTCCCGACCACTAAACACAACAACACATGGGTATGCTCACGAATCAGGTGATACTCGCATGAACCGCATACTGAAATCGAAACGAACTGAACAAAATCGAACCAAGTTTGTAACCGAACCGAATTTGCTAAAATAAAACCAAGCCAAATTAAATATTTGATTTTCGATTTGATATGATTTTGGCAAAATGAAAACTGAACCGAACAGAAAATCAAATTCACATAAATATATATTAGATATCCAAAAAACCCATTAAAACTCTTTCTAGTATGGGTGTCCAAAAAAACCGAGGAACCAAAAGAACCGAGGAACCGTACCGGTACCGACCGGAAACGGGACCGTATATTAAAACCATGGTACGGTTCTTGGTTCCTAAAATTCTAAAATTTCGGTTCTCGGGACGGTTCGGGTCGGAACCGTCCGGTTCCGGTACTTTCCCGAAAGAACCGACTTTTATGAAAATATGTAATTTTATAGGGTTTTTTTGGGATATTGTGTACATGTAAGTATGCGGCCTTTTAAGAAAATAGAAAAAACCTTACCTAAACTTAAAAACCCATAAACCTTAACCTTTAATCTATTGATTCCATTCAAAGATTCAAACATCATTCATCAATATAAAAGTAAGTTTTTTCTAAACCGGAATATCGAGTATGCGCATAGCCGCATATCGAACAATTATGTGTTACTCGGTAACAACTAACAAGAAGTTGAAATTTACTATTGGTATTTGTTGTTCATTAAACTTAATGATAAAAGTCGAGAAACAATTAAAGATTATGGCGTCACTCCATGATATATTGTCACCATGTAAGTTATTGTAAGCTAGTCACCATGATTGATAATTTGATATATAATATTCTCAACGAGTTTGCAATTATTTTCGTGGATAATGAGTTTGCTATTACCGGATACATGTTTTGTTTGTTTGTTTGTAAGTCAAGTTGTGGAATATTATTAAGGCTGTCAACTTCTTTCGAAGTTCTACGAACCGAGTACCGTAAATTCATATCCATCCAAACATATTTTTTTAACACTTTGGTACTAATGGGAATTACCGAAATTCCCGTACCGGAACCGAGTACCGTACCGGAACCGAACCGAAAAACTTGGGATGGTTCTTTGTCACAATTCTCAATTTCCGGTCATTTTTCAAATTTATATTTCATTAACGTATATATTTCTTATTAAATAAACGCTATCGCACGATCATTTATTTTGAACAATTGATCCGAAACTTCCAAAAATTTATTCCGATATATTTTTATACTCAATTTAAGACCATAAAAATTATATTATTAGTTTACCCGGTGTTTTAAATTTATTGTGTATATAAATTGTTATATATAAATAATTACGACGGTTTTCGTAAATTCTACACGACAATTATTATTTCACTCAATTCTTGCGAGAAATGTATTTTTATAATTTTTATGACCTCAACATATTTTATTTTGCTCCGTTAAAATTTATTTTTTTTACTAACGCTGCCCTAAAAGCTCAAATAAATACACAAGTTATTAATCATTCTTAAATAACTACACTTTACTCTACATTACTACTCTTAATTAATACTAAATGCATTCACTCCTTTTTCTTTTGAAAATGTCGACCAAACCAAAATGACTCACACATTTACTTACAAAATATCTTCACCTTATATTGATTTTATACTCTAAACTTATCACATACTCATTCATTTGTAAAAGTGTAAAACAAAGCTCTCATCTCTTTCTCTCCTTCATCCATAACCGGCCACCTTGAGCTCCAAGAAGAAGAACATAAAAATTTTGCTAGTCAAGTTCATCACAATCTAGGCACACTCTTAAGTAAGGTTTTGAAATAAAAACTTGGGGTGTTTAGGATTAACGTTGTTCATTAAACCTCATCAAGTAACTAGTAAGCATCACATATTCATTTTTTTATCTTTTATACTCATGTTATGTTCATATTATCATGTTTGGGTAAAACATACAAGTTATATGATGTCTATACCACTTAAATTATTTATAAGCTATATAAATTCATATATGTTATCCTATAATTACTCCTTTAAATATATCACTTTTGGTGATGCCTAGGAACCCATGACACCCTAAGAAGGTGTATGGTAGGATTAGAATAACTTCGGAGTTGGTTTGAATTGGTTAGAATAAGTTTTACGCGAGAAAAATCCATTTCGACAACCATAAAACAGGGTCTGTTGGTTCTGTGAAATCTGGGAAAATTCGACAGTTGGTAAAATATTTTGGGCTAAATATTTGGAAAATATACTTTAAAACGAAAACGTGGCCGCTTGAATGGGTTAAAACGGAGTTATAACGAAGAAGTTATGCTATTTTGAAATTTAACGACGAAAAACTATTTTCTGAAAATATATGTGCTGTTGCACGAATTTCGACGGACAAAACGAGGCGTTAGACGTGATCTGTAGGAGCCGACCTACTGAAAATATATTAGTATATGTTAATACGAAACCGTGGATATAAAGAACGTAGAAAACAAGCTTATAACGACCAAGATATACACGTTTGAAACGCGACGAAACTCTATTTATTTTGACAGCTTCTAATAGCAAAATAAACCTAAGTCTAAAAACAGTTTTTGTAATACGTCATGTTGAGAGCCATTTTTCTCATTGATCGAGACCCGTATGGTCAAAAGTTAAATGATACGACTCCTAGACATTTTTGCAAGGTTTTCAAAAACGCCGAGTTTCATCACTAACCCTTAACGTACAATATTTCACGACTATTTTTACGAGGCCATTTTGGGCATATTTTCAAAGTATGAAAAGTGTCATTTTACGACGAAAACATTATATTTACCAATCAATCACTAAACGACTATCGTAGGATGTTGTTTCAACGCAAATACTTGTAAAGTATTTTATAACATGACGAGATGTCATAAACATATATTTCGACGATAAACATTATTTTCAAATGTACAAGTGGTATGGATATCATATGAGTTTGCATGCACGACATTGTTTCATGACTTATATTAGATCATATCATTCATAATAGGTCGCGGTTAGAAAGTTGCGTCTCATTTCTGTGCATCCACTTTGTCATCATAACTATTGCAACAGGTGAGTTCGTAGCCCCACTTTTACTCGTTTAATTGTTTTATAAACTCTTCGGGGGAGATACATGCTCAACTACTTGCTTTTACTTTACATTTATATGAACTTAAATATCTTTTGTTTCACTCTATATGCGCGTAAGTAGATTATGCCCGAACTAAATTGATCACTATGTTATGAACGCTATTATTTGAATCACATTCCTTGATTTTGGACCCTTCAACATGTATATTTGAGCTCTTTTAAATTGATTCGGACCCTTTAACATATAAGTGAACACTTTGGACTTGATTTGAACTTTTTGACATATAGTTAAACTCGTTTAACTTGTACAAGGACCCTTTTGATATATTTTAAACTTGTTTGACGTGATTTTGAACGCTTCGACTATCTTGAACCTTTTGATATTATTCGAGCTCTTTGACTGTTCTGAACTTTTGAACTCGACTTAAATCTTTGAACTTAATTACGAACTTTTGAACGGAACTCTTGAACTTAAATACAAACTTATGACTTGTTTGAACTTATTGAACCGTACGTGTTATGACCTTGACCTAAAGTCTCCCATGTTCGGAGCATCACTATAAAGTCTCCCATATTCGGAGCATCACTATAAAGTCTCCCATGTTCGGAGCATCACTATAAAGTCTCCCATGTTCGGAGCATCACTATAAAGCCTCCCCGGTCCGGAGCAGAATGTCTCCCTATGGGAACGGAGCATTTTCAATGTAGGTCTCCCTTGTTCGGAGCAATCTTAAAGCCTCCCCGGTCCGGAGCAGAACGTCTCACTATGTTACGGAGCGTTCTCAATCTAAAGTCTCCCATGTTCGGAGCAGTGCAAATTCTCCCATGTTCGGAGTGTTCTTAATTGTATATAATAGTTGTATGATGTACTGTTCGTACATTCGCATTGTTAGTCTCCTATTAGTAGGTAGTATGGATAGCGCTATTAGAGGTCGGCCAACCTCTCGTCCACTATGTTACGGGACGCATATTATTTATTCTAGGGGCTTTGCCTGGCATACATTATTATATACGTGGTACTATATTGTGAACTATTATGACCACTTATATTCGACTACTTGACACACTATATTTTGTGCAATGGGTTGTGAACACAGGTTGCAAGTTTTGTATGGGCGGAACTTGGAACTGAGTGGATTTACAATGCCTTTGCTTTGTGAACTCATTTGACAACGTGTGCATGAACATAAACTATACATATTTTGGCAGTGGATTGTGAACACACAGGTTGCAAGTTTTGTATGGGCGGAACTTGGAACTGAGTGGATTTACAATGCCTTTGCTTTGTGGACTATTCTAAATGACCAAAAACTTTGCCTTTGTTGCATGAACGCTCTTTAAAAGCTTTACTTGTTAACCAAACTCTATGAACTCACTCAACCATTGTGTTGACACTTTTAGCATGTTTTATCTCAGGTATCTAAGGCATTCACTTCATGGCATGCATGTGGACTTATCATAGAGTCGCGGTGTCGACGCGTCTCACCTATATTTTATGCACTTAACCATCGTTTGATTGTAACAAACTTATTTTGGTACCTTGGAAATCTTTTGGGACCTATGTTTTGTAAACTCTAATTATTTTACCGAATCAAACGATATTTTCAAAACGACACTTTAGGTCGTTCGATATAACTGTAACTTTGATGCTATGACAGTCCTCCCCCAGGAAATTCCATTCCGCTGCAAAAACAGGTAATTTGGGGGTGTGACAGATTGGTATCAGAGCATCGGTTATAGAGAACTAGGTTGCATCATTGACCCTAGACTATAACTACATCATCATAGCATCTCATCATATCATTATAAGTGCATACTCATTATACATGCGGATTCATGACTTAACACCAAACATCATATGAGTTGATTAGTCCAAGCATTGCATAGTTACTCCCAAATTATACATAGCCTGATCACCTATGTCTAATTCAGGAAGAATCATGCAATGAAGGGAGTAGTAGTCTCATATGTGTAAGCAATTCCGTAATCGAGCCAAATTTTCAAAAGATTTTATTCAAACCACTTGTTTCCAGTTTGATCCGAGTGACAGTTCTTGTTTGATGAGTTGCAAAGATCGAGCTAGAAATATATCACTTTTGGTGATGCCTAGGAACCCATGACACCCTAAGAAGGTGTATGGTAGGATTAGAATAGCTTCGGAGTTGGTTTGAATTGGTTATAATAAGTTTTACGCGAGAAAAATCCATTTCGACAACCATAAAACAGGGTCTGTTGGTTCTGTGAAATCTGGGAAAATTCGACAGTTGGTAAAATATTTTGGGCTAAATATTTGGAAAATATACTTTAAAACGAAAATGTGGCCGCTTGAATGGGTTAAAACGGAGTTATAACGAAGAAGTTATGCTATTTTGAAATTTAACGACGAAAAACTATTTTCTGAAAATATATGTGCTGTTGCACGAATTTCGACGGACAAAACGAGGCCTTAGACGTGATCTGTAGGAGCCGACCTACTGAAAATATATTAGTATATGTTAATACGAAACCGTGGATATAAAGAACGTAGAAAACAAGCTTATAACGACCAAGATATACACGTTTGAAACGCGACGAAACTCTATTTATTTTGACAGCTTCTAATAGCAAAATAAACCTAAGTCTAAAAACAGTTTTTGTAATACGTCATGTTGAGAGCCATTTTTCTCATTGATCGAGACCCGTATGGTCAAAAGTTAAATGATACGACTCCTAGACATTTTTGCAAGGTTTTCAAAAACGCCGAGTTTCATCACTAACCCTTAACGTACAATATTTCACGACTATTTTTACGAGGCCATTTTGGGCATATTTTCAAAGTATGAAAATTGTCATTTTACGACGAAAACATTATATTTACCAATCAATCACTAAACGACTATCGTAGGATGTTGTTTCAACGCAAATACTTGTAAAGTATTTTATAACATGACGAGATGTCATAAACATATATTTCGACGATAAACATTATTTTCAAATGTACAAGTGGTATGGATATCATATGAGTTTGCATGCACGACATTGTTTCATGACTTATATTAGATCATATCATTCATAATAGGTCGCGGTTAGAAAGTTGCGTCTCATTTCTGTGCATCCACTTTGTCATCAAAACTATTGCAACAGGTGAGTTCGTAGCCCCACTTTTACTCGTTTAATTGTTTTATAAACTCTTCGGGGGAGATACATGCTCAACTACTTGCTTTTACTTTACATTTATATGAACTTAAATATCTTTTGTTTCACTCTATATGCGCGTAAGTAGATTATGCCCGAACTAAATTGATCACTATGTTATGAACGCTATTATTTGAATCACATTCCTTGATTTTGGACCCTTCAACATGTATATTTGAGCTCTTTTAAATTGATTCGGACCCTTTAACATATAAGTGAACACTTTGGACTTGATTTGAACTTTTTGACATATAGTTAAACTCGTTTAACTTGTACAAGGACCCTTTTGATATATTTTAAACTTGTTTGACGTGATTTTGAACGCTTCGACTATCTTGAACATTTTGATATTATTCGAGCTCTTTGACTGTTCTGAACTTTTGAACTCGACTTAAATCTTTGAACTTAATTACGAACTTTTGAACGGAACTCTTGAACTTAAATACAAACTTATGACTTGTTTGAACTTATTGAACCGTACGTGTTATGACCTTGACCTAAAGTCTCCCATGTTCGGAGCATCACTATAAAGTCTCCCATATTCGGAGCATCACTATAAAGTCTCCCATGTTCGGAGCATCACTATAAAGTCTCCCATGTTCGGAGCATCACTATAAAGCCTCCCCGGTCCAGAACAGAATGTCTCCCTATGGGAACGGAGCATTTTCAATGTAGGTCTCCCTTGTTCGGAGCAATCTTAAAGCCTCCCCGGTCCGGAGCAGAACGTCTCACTATGTTACGGAGCGTTCTCAATCTAAAGTCTCCCATGTTCGGAGCAGTGCAAATTCTCCCATGTTCGGAGTGTTCTTAATTGTATATAATAGTTGTATGATGTACTGTTCGTACATTCGCATTGTTAGTCTCCTATTAGTAGGTAGTATGGATAGCGCTATTAGAGGTCGGCCAACCTCTCGTCCACTATGTTACGGGACGCATATTATTTATTCTAGGGGCTTTGCCTGGCATACATTATTATATACGTGGTACTATATTGTGAACTATTATGACCACTTATATTCGACTACTTGACACACTATATTTTGTGCAATGGGTTGTGAACACAGGTTGCAAGTTTTGTATGGGCGGAACTTGGAACTGAGTGGATTTACAATGCCTTTGCTTTGTGAACTCATTTGACAACGTGTGCATGAACATAAACTATACATATTTTGGCAGTGGATTGTGAACACACAGGTTGCAAGTTTTGTATGGGCGGAACTTGGAACTGAGTGGATTTACAATGCCTTTGCTTTGTGGACTATTCTAAATGACCAAAAACTTTGCCTTTGTTGCATGAACGCTCTTTAAAAGCTTTACTTGTTAACCAAACTCTATGAACTCACTCAACCATTGTGTTGACACTTTTAGCATGTTTTATCTCAGGTATCTAAGGCATTCACTTCATGGCATGCATGTGGACTTATCATAGAGTCGCGGTGTCGACGCGTCTCACCTATATTTTATGCACTTAACCATCGTTTGATTGTAACAAACTTATTTTGGTACCTTGGAAATCTTTTGGGACCTATGTTTTGTAAACTCTAATTATTTTACCGAATCAAACGATATTTTCAAAACGACACTTTAGGTCGTTCGATATAACTGTAACTTTGATGCTATGACAGTCCTCCCCCAGGAAA
Source organism: Chrysanthemum seticuspe (assembly GCA_019973895.1). Lineage (NCBI taxonomy): Eukaryota > Viridiplantae > Streptophyta > Magnoliopsida > Asterales > Asteraceae > Chrysanthemum > Chrysanthemum seticuspe. The sequence goes on from BPTQ01000019.1 coordinate 73,064, forward strand.
TTCCATTCCGCTGCAAAAACAGGTAATTTGGGGGTGTGACAGATTGGTATCAGAGCATCGGTTATAGAGAACTAGGTTGCATCATTGACCCTAGACTATAATTACATCATCATAGCATCTCATCATATCATTATAAGTGCATACTCATTATACATGCGGATTCATGACTTAACACCAAACATCATATGAGTTGATTAGTCCAAGCATTGCATAGTTACTCCCAAATTATACATAGCCTGATCACCTATGTCTAATTCAGGAAGAATCATGCAATGAAGGGAGTAGTAGTCTCATATGTGTAAGCAATTCCGTAATCGAGCCAAATTTTCAAAAGATTTTCTTCAAACCACTTGTTTCCAGTTTGATCCGAGTGACAGTTCTTGTTTGATGAGTTGCAAAGATCGAGCTAGAAACAAGTTGTTACCTAAACCGATTTAGCCTAATCGTATGACAGTTCTTGTTTGATGAGTTGTGGGATTAAGTAAAAATCGGTTACCTAAAAGTCTTTTGAGAGTTTTGCTCGAGAATGGGAAAGCTTGCCTCATCAAACCTAACCCTAAGAGAGCATGTCTTTAGAATGGGAAATGGTCACGATAGCATGAGAACGTACCTAGTTGGACGAGGAACTCATATGCATGAGCATTGACATAATCATTTAGACCATACACGAGCATAAACTTTTAGAACCCTTGTCGCGGTTTGGGCTATAGTTATCAATAATCGAATCACGAGGACGTGATTCCTCTGCAAGGGAAGAATGTCACAATTCTCAATTTCCGGTCATTTTTCAAATTTATATTTCATTAACGTATATATTTCTTATTAAATAAACGCTATCGCACGATCATTTATTTTGAACAATTGATCCGAAACTTCCAAAAATTTATTCCGATATATTTTTATACTCAATTTAAGACCATAAAAATTATATTATTAGTTTACCCGGTGTTTTAAATTTATTGTGTATATAAATTGTTATATATAAATAATTACGACGGTTTTCGTAAATTCTACACGACAATTATTATTTCACTCAATTCTTGCGAGAAATGTATTTTTATAATTTTTATGACCTCAACATATTTTATTTTGCTCCGTTAAAATTTATTTTTTTTACTAACGCTGCCCTAAAAGCTCAAATAAATACACAAGTTATTAATCATTCTTAAATAACTACACTTTACTCTACATTACTACTCTTAATTAATACTAAATGCATTCACTCCTTTTTCTTTTGATTGTAACAAACTTATTTTGGTACCTTGGAAATCTTTTGGGACCTATGTTTTGTAAACTCTAATTATTTTACCGAATCAAACGATATTTTCAAAACGACACTTTAGGTCGTTCGATATAACTGTAACTTTGATGCTATGACAGTCCTCCCCCAGGAAATTCCATTCCGCTGCAAAAACAGGTAATTTGGGGGTGTGACATTCTTGGTTCCACTTTCTCCTTTTTTTCGGTTCTCGGTTTTTTCGGTTCGGTTCCGGTTCGGGACGGTTCTAGTACCATAGACGCCCCTACTTTCTAGTATAACTATAACATTTTTTAAGATTAAATTATTATTTTTTCTAAAAAACAAATTATGTAATTTGGTTATTCGGGTCAACCCAAAAATCAAACCGAATTCAAATTCGATTTTTAGTTCGGTTTAATCCAATTTTAATTCAGTTTTGTTTGATTTTACCCAGTAAAAATTTAACCAAATTAACTGAATCGAACACTCAGCTAATAATGTTTCCTCCTCCGGCGTCCAACGACAATGAGGTCTTGACGGTTCATCGGTTGTGTCGGTTATGTCATTGTGGTACGTTTTGCGGCTCTTTTTCCTTTTCTTCGTATCCTTTCTTTGCGGGTTCTTGTGGTGGTGGCATCGATTGTATTTGTTTTGATGGATTTTGTTGAAGATTTTGAAATTGTTGGTTAAGTAGTTGTTGTTGATGAAATAGTTGTTCGGGGGTGTATGACAGGATAAAGTATTGGCTACCAAATAGAGAAAAATTGGAATGTTGTGAGGAAAATATTGAGTGTCCAGATGAAGGTGAAGAAAGGTTTGACGAGGATGATTGTTGCGACATACCGAAAAGATTGTCAAAAAACGGATCATTTGATTGTTAAGACATTTTTTTTAAAGTAAAAATAGAAATAAATATTAGTTTGTATGTAAAGAAATGAAAGTAAATATTAGTTTATGTATAAAAGTGGTTGTGCATAGGGGTTTATATAGTGTGGAAAAATGGTTATACACTAATTAATTTTTTTTTTGAAAAATGGTTATACACTAATTAAAACAAGAAGCTAATTGAATCGTCTTTATATATATTTCTTTGTTAATTTTTTAACATTGCTTTTCTCTTCAACCATAAGACATAACACATTTCTTATTTTAATAATGCATTGATTTATCACATAAATACTGTAGAAAAACTAATATAATAGGTAATTTATTGAAGACCTTTTCTTTAAAAGACAGAAAAAAAAAATTAACTAAGTTTTACTATTTTAGTCAAACTACAATTAGTACAATTTAATTTATCCATAACAACCATTAATGGACAAAAAGTAAATCCATATCAAATTTCTTACCAAAATTCAAAAAAATCCCTACTCTCTTAAGTAAACTCATTAAATCCCAAAAATAATACTCCAAAAAACGTTACTTTATTCCATCTTTAATCATTATTATATTTCAAAATTCAAAACTAGCCGTTACTTTAAATCCCCAACGGTTACATCTCTCTTAAATCCCCAAACCCCTTCATCTCAACCTTACCATAAATTCAATCTCATCATCCACCTGAAACATCACACACTAATCACACCTTCAAAAACACACACTCAATTATCTGATTCTAGTTATTTTTTCAAATCACTCAAAATGAATGATCTGTTAACTAAATCGTTTACCAGCTACGTCGATTTAAAGAAATCGACACGCCTAGACCTCGATCTCGAATCCGGACCCGACCCAGATCTCGAAATGATCTCAAAAACAGATCACAACTTAACCTCGTTTCTCCAAGAAGCCGAGCTCGTGAAACAAGAGATGAACAATATCCGCGAAACCTTAACCACTCTCCAAACCTTAAACCAAGAATCGAAAACTCTGCACAACCCAGATGCCTTGAAATCGAACCGAACCCGAATCAACTCCAACATTGTATTGGTTTTGAAAAAGGCGAAAAGTATAAAAGCGCGATTGGAGGAGATGGACAGAGCGAATGCGGAGAGTAGGCGATTGTCGGGGTGTCGAATGGGGACGCCTGTGGATCGGACGAGGAGCGCGGTTGCGAATGGGTTAAGGAAGAAACTGAAGGAGTTGATGATGGAGTTTCAGAATTTGAGACAGAAAACGATGAGCGAATATAAGGAAACTGTCGGAAGAAGGTATTTTACTGTTACTGGTGAGCAAGCTGATGATGAGGTTATTGATAAGATTATTAATCAAGGTGGTGAAGAGTATTTGTCTAAAGCTATTCAGGTATTCAAATTTTTTGTTGATGTACATGTTTTTATGCATAGGATACAAGTTTATATGCACATGGTACATGTTGTTTTGGGGTTTTGTAAGTGTTGATGTTTGAATTCTATAGTATAATGTTAATATTAATCAAATTTATATGGCTTAATTAGATTAGGTTGATATTTTTTACATGTTTAAATGTTTGGGTACAAGTAGATTTGTTTTAGGATGTGATTAGCATTCAGGTATTAAAAGTAAAAGTAGTTTAAATTAGATAGATTTAAATGTTTTTATGTTAATGTACAAGTAGATTTGCATATGATATTGCCCTGTTGGAAGTAACCGAATTTACATTAAATTTTACTAATTTACATGTTTTAATGTCTAATTACTATTATATTTGATCATTGTACAACTTGCTTTAAGATGTTAAAGATGTAATCAGTCTGTGTGAAAAAAATGACTTTATATGAACAAGGAACAAATCTTTAGACATATTTTATAGCTGTAAATTGCATACATTACATTTTTTGTAAGATGTTATTACCTCCGATTATCGATTTATATGAATTGGTACGGGTAAATTAACTACTTTATGTACACTAGGTAATAGGTATAGTTCTGTATGCATAAAAACTGTGAGATTATACTTGTTGGATACTTTCTGATTTTCATAGTACTTTGCTCAAATCCCAGAAATCATTTTGTATTGCGCATTTTCCCCTGAATTTGTGTCTTAAATAATAATTCGTCTTTATTGTGTTTATAGGAACATGGAAGAGGGAAGGTTTTGGAAACAGTGGTTGAAATACAGGACCGGTATGATGCAGCTAAGGAGATTGAGACGAGCCTGTTGGAGCTGCATCAAGTGTTCCTAGACATGGCTGTGATGGTTGAGGCTCAAGGCGAGAAGATGGACGATATTGAGCACCATGTGATGAATGCGGCTCACTATGTCAATGATGGAACGAAGAACCTCAAAACGGCAAAAGGTTACCAAAGGAGTAGCAGGAAATGCATGTGTCTCGGGGTGATCTTATTGCTGATTATCATCCTAGTGATCCTAATCCCGGTTCTTACCAGTGTTAGCAATTCGTGAGGTTGTGTAATAGGAAGGCTACATATATGTATCCTAATCGTTGGTTTCTTTTGTTGTGTGGTACAATACTAGTATGTATCTTGCTTTCTATTGAAAGAACAGATCTCTAATGATGCTTATAATATAATTTCATTTTTTCGTTATAGAAGTAGCATTTTTGTTGATCACTTGTATGTTTGACTCGACATATAGTAAGTAAACATACTTGTTTGACGCGACCCAAACGAACCTAAAACTACAACGATGATGCTTTAACTAAAGCTGTGGATCCGATATCTATTAATATAAACAAAAGGATTTTTTGGTTAAAAATATATGTTTTTGGTTTAAGATCCTCTGTAACAAGTCTATGTTAATTGACCGCATTCAACTTGCAATAGATATCCGTTTATGGGTGAGTTTGAGTGAAAGCTTTTGAGAGCATTTTACATCAACTAGAAGGTACCCGCGCGTTGCAGCGGCGGGCGTCATACAACTAAAATATTCAGCGAATTTTTTTTAGATATATATTTTACAATACAATAGATATACAGACGACGATAATTTTAGTTTTGAATACTGTTATGCAATAACAAAAAATTTCATATAAAAATTGTAGATTATCCACGTGATATGGTGACAATAATGAGTTGGTAGTAGTTATATTGTAAAGGTATAAGATAAAAGTTGTTGACAATAGCCCGTAGTCATAAGTTTTTTTAAAATCACTTACATTATACTAAGAAAATTTAGTTCTCAAAAATAATATTTGTTAAATTTGTCCCACATAGATGGATAATACAAGTAAAAGATTACTTATAAAGATAAAGTAAAAATAAATATTCAATAAATCATGTGGGTTAATTTAAAGAGTATAATTATTAATATTCAAATATATATCTATACATTATATATAAGAGGAGGCATGCCACATAAAATGCCACTTGGCATCCCATAATGCCATGTCGTATTTCCATGTCATCACATTTAGTCCACCTAAGCAATTATTAATCCTTTCAAAATTTCGATATTAAATTTTTAAAAATGATACTAGCAAGTTTCGAACTATGGTTGTTCTAAAGAGTGATGGGTATCTTAACCACTGAACCACATTTTTTTTTGAATATATTCTGCAACTTCTAATCTATAAATAAACCCTGCAACTGGAATTTGACTAAAAAAAGCCCTAAGCCCATAAAAAAACAATACACGATCATAAAATCAAAACACCTACACGATAAACATAACACCCCGTCATTCTTCTTCCCTCCTCTCAGAAAAAACCCTAACATTCCGAGTGTTGTTTGATCATGTAGTATCTAATCATAAGTTTGTTAAACTCTATATGTTTAGTAATAACTTGGACAACGATCTCTAATGAATCTTAAAACAATGATTTCTTGGTGAGTTTTATTTAGTTTCAATGATTTGTGATTAGTTAATTTAAGTTTTTTGTTTAATCAGGTTAACTAAACTTGTGTGGTCCTACATATTATAGTTATGTCTTGATATCATTAGTCATTCGTTTGTGCATTCATTGTCTTCATGATTTCAGGTACGTAAACAAATAACTGATCTGCCCTATGATCATGATCGATATTTAATTCAGTAAATGTAATCGTGTAGGATTAGTAACTGTACCGTTGCATTGTTTCAGGATAAAAACCGCATATGATTAATTCAGAGACATTTAAGGTACACGAACATTCAGTTTCACTTAGAGTTTTCGGATTTGAACAAAGTAAATGATGATTTCTCTATATCTGTTTGTTTGTCTCTGTTGGGATTATGTTTATTTGAGATGATAAGTAGGAATAGCCCTACTTTTAGATTTACACCCTTTCTTCCTTTTTTTATGCAATTTGAATTATGATCTATATGTTATTCTAGCTGCTAAGACAATATTCTTATTTTGCTTATCTTGGTGTTGGCTAAACATTTGGAAATATAAAACCAGGAACATCAAAAGGGCTAAGTAGATGGAAGTAAAAATGGGAAGTTTTTTAATTTAGAAGTTGGAAAGTGTAACGAACTGGAATTAGGAGCTTGGGTCGAACCAGTAATTGGGAGATATTCATTTAAAAGGTTTTAGCACATGCCAAGGCCCAAGGTAACCATGGGGATTCGCCAAATTATGGGCTTGGTGGGTTAGCCAGAGGCAATCTAAGTATGAAAGATGGTCAAAGTACAAGAAATGATGGACCCAAAGTATTTGATACTGTTGTGGAACCTTATAATGACACACTATCGGTTAACAGTTGGTCGAAAATGCTGGTGAATGTAATGGTTCTTGACAATGAGGCTCTCTATGACATCTGTTTCAGGACTTTAAAAAGCTCAGCTATCCAAGCTATAAGTATGTTCCTTTGGAATAAGTACATATTATAATAAAGTAACTTGCTAAAGGTTTGGATTATATAATTATTTGTACAGCCAATTTCCAGTCAGTTCAATGCAGGTTCCTCCATTAGTTTCAAAACTAATATATGAGCCGTTTAAGGAAAAAATATCACGTATTTTTAATTACAGTTTGTTTTGTAACTAATAAAATAACCTATAAGCAGAAGGACAATTTAAAATAACACTGTGATGATATTCAGGTGGTTTTTCAGGGAATCCTTATATAGGTGTCACCCAAACCTACATGACCTGGGTTTCAACATGGCTGATGGATCGCATACGGGTATTTCAGCATTCATGCACAACCAATGCAATGTTCCAGAACCTACAGTAATGTTTGTTCGTACCCATTTAATTTGCTAATGTTTATACTCTACTTCTGCAATTTGTTTGCAACATCTTAAATTAACTGTTGTGATTTATATGCTACCCTGTTCCACTTTGCCATTTTACACATCTTTTAACTAAGTGGGCCAGGTAAAAAAGGTACCTGAAACAGGAAAGTGTCAGTGATGTGGGAGGCCGAATTTTTGCAATGGTTCATTTATACAGAGAATCAGAGAAAGGCTCATCACGTTCATTTATACAGAGAATGGGAGAATGGCTCATCACTTTCCAAGTATTATCTAACTTTCCATTGCTATCATAATAATATTTGATAATGTCTTAGTCTCAAAATAAGTTGTAACAACCCGTTAAAATGTTGTTATTAAATGAACTGTTTTAAGTGACAGATTTTAGCGTGAGAAAATGGCTGCACAATCAGACCATTATGCAGTCAAGTCATGGTTAAGCGACATGCTGTGGTACGAATTGATTTTTGATCTAATAAGTTTATATAACTATATTCAGTGTATGTCAGGTCAAGTGCAAGGGTCATATATTAGATGCACAATTCTATTTTTTATATTCATTAATGGACCTGTATGATTTATGAAGTTGTAATAAATAATCTAATATGTTGTTTTAATTTGTGAAGGAATGTTTCGTTGTTGTTAGATCAAAGTTTCAAAAAAAAGGAGACATTGTAACTCCGTAAGTAATTTTACAATGATTTGGACTGTAGTTTATGTGTATGAAATCGTATGTTGGTCGGTTCAGGGGGTGTGTTCAGGGGGTGTCTTCAAGGGGGTGGGTTCATTGTTATGGTCCATCAACAGGTTGGACGTTTAACTACTCTTTTTCTTAAATTCATGGTCATGGAGAAGACCACTTGGAATAACATTGGCCCCAATTGTTGGTGGGGGTAGCTTGAAAACTGTTGAGTTCAGACAAAAAATCACCACAAACGTGGAAAAAGTTATCAGCCGAATCAATGGTATTGCACCTCATTTCATAATAGGGGAGGTATATACATTAATACAAGTCATTTTTACATTCCACTTTCATCTATTCAGTACTTCATATGCATATATTTGAATCTGATTCTATGTATTTGATGGGTATTGAATTCAGGAGGAGAAGTCACTAGATCCACCGCAGTTGGTGCAAAGAGGTGTGACTTAACTTGTCAAAGCTGCTCTTTTGCCAAGAAACTTATGCATGATGGACCAGACTTGGCATCCATGGTTTTAATTTTTGTACATACACAACTAATAATTATTGTTAGAGCTTGTCTTACTCGACTCCAATATGATTGGTTACATGGGATTTAGATCATCATATTTTGCATACACATGTATAAAAGCTAAGCTAAATAAATGAACAGGTTGCATCAATATTAGTGTCACTTCTTAAATTTTATTTACAAACAAGTTAGAAAAGCTGCAGTTTCAGGTACTAATTCTTCTTGAATAAACTTAAAATTCGTTAAATATGTTGTTCTTAGCATTGACTTTTTCTTTGACCTGCAGCTATGCCTGAGTTACTTCGTTTAGCAAAATTAGCCGTATAGAAGGGCAGTCCCAGGGTCGCAATGAGTCCTATGTAAAAGCAATTATCTTACTATATCATACCAGCTCTAATAGAGGCGTTACACAAGGTTTATTAACTTAGACAGACTTGCAGGTACATTTTTTTCTTTCTAAAAACCCTAACGATATCTCCCTAAGTTAGTGAAGTTGTTAATTGTTGAAGCTGTTTAACTTTCTGAGTGGAAATTGTAATGAATTGCCGTGTAAATTTGATAGAACAATAGAAGGATGAATTGTATATAGCAACCTTTTTGACTATATTCCAGATAGTTTCATTTGATCTCATATTTAGTTCTATATTATAATTGCAGTCTCATGGTCGAGTAACCATGGTTGTAGCTATCAACACTTCACGATTTGATAACATAACAATGGCTCCCCCGGACCCTATTATTTGAGTATCTGAAGCTTTAAAGGCTGACACAAGTGACTTGAAGCTCAATCTTGGTCTTGGTGCTTATCGTACTAAAGAACTTCAACCATATGTGCTAAAAGTTGCCAAAAAGGTAAACGTAAATCTCCCTTAACTGAAATTGATATTTACTTGTGCATTTTGTTATAATAGGCATAAAAATCTTATGCTTTAAAGGGGAGAGAAAAAAGAGGTACTTGTTGATGCTCGAACAAGATTATTGACAGGAACTACTATGGATTGCTATGAATTTCTTACATTTGGTCTGAATTTGCAGTTGTAACATGGAAATCATTGCCTAATATTGTTAAATATGTTCTATACTTGATTTGCTTATGACCCAAATATAGATTGGTTACAAGGCAAGTTTGCTTACTTTAAAATAGTTCAAACTTTTCTATTTACCTTTTCATACAACTGATGTTTACATCTATAGGCAATGGCGACGAGCACAAATACTGATCCACTATCAAAACATGCTGACAAAATGATAGCTCTACAACGGAAAAACGTGTTATTTTGCAGATCTTAAATCAACCGAAACCAATCAGGAAATTAAAGTCAGAATGTATCGAAAATGGACAGCTATGCGAGCTCTGAGCCTTACTCTGACAGCTTTTTGTTGCATCACGTCCTGTGAAATGAGTTGCAAAGTCAGGTGTGGGCAAAATAAGAACCTATATATGAGTCAATGTTTGACTTTTAAGTGTCAGAAAATTTACTTTTTAATGCTGGTAATATTATATGTATGTAGGAAAGCAGTATTATAATGAGCCTTGCATATACACTATAAAAGGAAGGGATCACTGCATTTTGTTTTGATTTTGCGGGAAATGGGTAAGTTTCGCCAGATTATTCTCATACTTTGAATTGTTTACGCTGCAAGTTATATCACATACTAACATATAGAAACTCTATCGACACTTATCTGGAAAAGCAAAACATCCTTTGTCTCAGGTTCACGAAGGCCAGTGGTATGAGTTGAACGATGCTATGGTTGGATCTTAGTTGACTTCTACTAACCTTACTATCGCCGAGCCAGTTTCTGTTAGTGAAAGACGTTGTCTTGATCTAAACGAATTTCCAGCTAATACTTTAGCTGTAATAAGGGCAAGACAAAAATTATCTATGAATGCCACCAGGATGATGGTGTGGTTAGATTGCAGCCGAGCCCGTCTGCTGATGTTAGTGAATTTAGAACTAATATTCTGAATACTGACAAGGGAAAGAGTAAAGTAGTCGATAGCTGCCACGATGTTGGGGGTCTGCTCTCTTTGAGGTCGCCAGGTACTTGATACACTATTCGAATTATCTTTTGGTCATCATACTGCATTTTTAGTCCTTAGTTGATATATGTTAATTAAAAGGGTATGTTGTGGATGGTTTCAGTAGAATGAGTATCGAGAGCTAAAACAGCTAACGGCGACAGTGTGGGTGAGTACATCATAGGTACATGAGAGGACCACGCTTATGATATTGTTTAAGTTCCTGCAACTGGAAGTAGGCGCTCACGTGCCTTTTGTTTTGTTTATTGTATCTGACATTGATCTGTTACAGATACAGATGCAGCCGTTGTTTCTGCTGGTCCCCAGGTCCCTCCAAGTGTAGGTTAATAATCAAGTTGAATCACTTTTGTTCCCTTTTACTCAAATACTTTAGTTACTAAGTTAATTTGGTACCACAAGGGTCATAGAACTTTGAATATGATTTACCAAGTGTTATGCACTTAAGTGAGCCATAAGCTGTAGTTGATAAGCTTATAAGGTCTAAAAAGTCAACTTACGGGTTTTTCAAAATTCAAATAAGCCTATAAGCTAAGAAATAAGCTAATCCAAACACTCCCTAAGTTCGAGTGTTTATCTAATACTTTTTCATACAATTTCAATTGCGTTTCAAAGACATGTTATTTCTCAGTGAGCATTATCTATATTTTGCAGAATCAAACGATACAAATTTGCTTGGTAAAGAATTAACAGCTAATGACAGAATGTGTAACTATATCACATATGTCATGAATTTGCTTCATGTGCCTTTAAATGATTATTCTAGACTCTTTATATGCATGCAAATACATTAAGATGCTTTACTATTATGATCTTCATCAGTTGCAAAGCCTTCTGATATATCATATAGTGAATAAACTTTTCCTTTGGAAGATGATGCCTGCACAGTTCAGGATCAAGAATCTATTTTGTATACACTTAAAGTGTAGACACTGGACGCTAGGCGGTTGTGTGGATAGCCAGGTATTTCATATGGAGGATTATAAATTGTCGTGTTTTTGGAAAAAAGATATAGTCGATTGAAAACGTTTTTCTACAGATTAAGGAGTTACAAATGTATCAAAAGGAGGTCGCCGAAGAGTCATTTATTATGGGAGCAGTCGCTGACGTGCCCCGGTCTGTGTGGTGATTCTTCTCGAACGAGTGGAGTCACGGATGTGTGGCTCAGTCAAATTTGTGTAGTGCTGGAGTTAGTACAGGTTGAATAGGTTCACACATCAGAAGAGAAGTTTTCAAGAATCAACATGAGCTGAACTTAGTTTGATATATTATCCAAATAGCTTGACTTCTTTATTTTGCCACCTATGAAAGAACTTTAGATTTTAAACTTATGTCAATTTAAAAATGACCCTTTACAAATTTTATAAATGGGACATTTGCTTCTGTTCCTGTTCTCTCAAATATCGCATTGCCTTCATTCTTAATTTTTGGTTAACTGAATGAACATGTATCATAATATATGCAAACAACACCAAACAGATGTACAAGCTACTTGAAGTAAATGGTTGAAATGACATATTAACGAATCGATTAAGGAAACTTTTGATGTTGGCCAATAAATTTTTGTGTATAGTGAATAGCATAGATTTAGGGGCTTTGTGTTTGTGTGCAATAATCGTTATATAACTTGGTACCTTTATATCTTATTTTTCGTTAACTAATTCTTGGAAAAATTTCGTTAACTACTCGATATTCATAAGGTAATGCATTCAATATAAAAATTGGTACCTTTATATCTTATTTTTCGTAAAAAGTAGTCATAAGGTAATCTTTATTTTCCTTAACTAATTCCAATGATATTAATAAGTCAAGACCATGGACGTAAACTTAAGTTTTTTTAACGATATTTATAAGGCTTGCTTACCAATCGAACGAAATATGCTTTGATACTTTGTTCTTACATACCATTTTGAAACTTTTTTTCTCTCATAGTCGATAACCGTTTAATTTTTTTCGTAAAATTTTGGTAAGTTTATATCTAATTTTTCGTAACTTATTTTTCCAAAACGACAATCATAAATGGCAGATTAACGAATTGATTAAGGAAACTTTTGATGTTGGCAAAGCAATCGATGTGTATAGTGAAGAGCATAGATTTAGAGGCTTTGTGTTTGTGTGCAATTATATAACTTATAGGGAGAATTACATATATCCCCAATTAAACTTTACTATTTACATATATCCCCAAACAAACTTTAATATTACAAATATACCCATTATGATATAACGTAATTTTAAAGACAGTTATACCCCTCTCTTATCTCTAATCGGCAGCCAAAAACAATCTTATTTGCTACTTTTCATTCCTTAATCGATGGTGTGAATTTCTTCATTAAGCTTCTATCTATTTTGAGATTGCATTGGTATTTTACAATTGAATTACAATTTCCTTTGTCTTTCTTCATTCTTTAAATTGACAGTGGATTATTATAAAAATTAATTCGTTATGTGGTGAGAAAGTAAGACATGGAAATGTAAACTCCGTATACATGGAATAGATACTGGGATCATGATTCACCGAATGCTATACTTAATTTAACTGTGATATGTGAATTTTAGTGGTTCGACGTATATGGATGTAAGATGGGTATAATGGTCATATGATAATTTTGCTTGTAGTGAAATAAGTATCCCTGGACAAATTTGTGATTTAGATTATTAAAAATGGGTATATTTGTTATTTTAATGTTTGAGTGGGGATATATGTAATTAATGAAGTTTAATTGGGGATATATGTAATTGCCCCTAACTTATAAGTATTACTCGATATTCATAAGTTAATGCATTCAATATAAAAATTGGTACCTTTATATCTAATTTATTGTTAACTAATTTATTGCAAAGATATTCATAAGTCTGGACCAATGGATGTAACCTTAAGATTTTTAATGATATTCATAAGGCTTGCTCACCCAACAAATAGGCTATGATTTGATACTTTGTTCTTGCGTACTACTTTAAAACTTTTTTTTATCTCATATTCGATAACCATTTATTTCTTTTCATTCGTAATGAATTAAATAAAAAATTTGGTAAGTTTATATCTTTATTTTCATTAACTGATTTTTCCAAAACGACAAACCAACTAATTTAACAATCAGTTAAAAAACAGAAAAAAAACAATACATAATGATAAAATTACTAATAACAAAAAACTTTAAAAAAACAAAAAGGTCAAAACAATTTCCATATATGTCAATCATTAAAAAAATTAAAAAAACAATTCATGTTTTTAAAAATCAAAAAATCGCTAAATAACACCATCAAAACAAAAAATACAACTAAACATAAATAAATATATTTTAAACAATAATAAAAAACAACATACTTGAGTAACAATTTTCCATTAACCAACACCATCACAAATAAAATTAGAAATAGAGGCATTTTTTTTTATAAATGTGGGATTAGGTTGACCCAAAATACTTCATTGCTTCAAAGAATAGAGTTAGCTTAATATTGCATATTTAATGAATTTATAGAGGGTGTTTGGGATTGCTTATTTTTTTTTGCAGCTTATACCAATAAGTATTGTTTAGATTTTCTTATTTAGTAATACTAAAGAATAGTTTTAGGATGTCCTAACTTGCTCATTAAAATTTGCTTATTCTTCCTAAATTGAGCATATAAGCAGAAACATTTTGGATGATTAAGATTTCAGACACTTCAAACTGATTACCTGCCTAAAATAATCAGATAAGCTGAAAAACCAATCCCCAAACCCTATAAGCGTAGAGCTAAGTATTTTACTCTTAAATAAGCACTTAAAGTATAAGGAGGTTGGTATTCTTATTTATAAGCAGAGAAACACTCTAAAATAAGTAAATCTTAACCACCAACGCGCTCTCATTATCATGTATCATCTACTAGAAAAATATAAGATTAGGAACTAATCAATGGGTAGTTTTGTAAGATCGATTTCAAATCATTTCACTGGTTTGTTTTCCCTTTACGATCATCCTCACACTTCTGATTTTAAGTTCGTTGTTGCAGTTCCTAGAAAGTACGCCAGTTATAAGATTGGATCATAGAATCAATAGGTAGACTGGATGAATATATAGATTAATAGCATCTTATTTGAAGTTTTGAATTGTATGTGTAGCAGTCTTAACTTTTGAACGGTATACGAACATCTTTTTGTATATCTTTAGTTTTTATATCCGTGTATTAGGCAAAATGTGATCGGATACACGAATACAACTATACAACTTCAAGTGTTTAGTCAAATTGGAGGAATTTACAGGTATTAATTCTGAATCAGCACATGAACGAAAGTAAATAAAAACAGATAAAATTATATTTAGTGGAAGGCATATGGCACATTCTCTTATATATGACGTGTGATTTCCAAAAGGAAATTATTAACGATAGTTGTTAGTGGTTAAGCTGCATGTCTTGCAAGAATGAGTACTTTGTGAAAACATGCAACATTGTTTTTAAATGCTTAACTAATGGGCAATGTTTTAATAGCTGTTAAAACCAAAGGTTTGGTAATGAAATCATCACAAGAATGAGTACTCTGTGAAAACACTTAACTAAAGTGATCATGTTTCGTACACGTTTCATCAAACAAAATTATGAGAAAGAGATATGAAACATGTATTTGGTATATATTTAAGGGCTCGAGATTAATAATCATAAGATACAAATACAATAAGTTATCGAATAACCATTTTTTTTTGTTCATTATCCACTATATAAGTGTATTATAAAATTTATTCTCATGCCTTTGCCTTTGCCTGTTAGGAAAGTAAATTATGTAGATAAAAATTAATAAAAAAAACTAACTTATAAAAAAAATGCATATATATATATATATATATATATATATATATATATATATATATATATATATATATATATATAGAGTGAGGATCACGTGCGGATATTTTTTTTAGTGCGGATGTGCGGATGTACCTCATCCGTTGATTTTTTGACCAAATTCATCCCTTTTTTCTTTCCGTATATTTTTATTTTTATTAGAATATTCTATTTCCTTATTTTTCTCATCTTTTTTTTTATTTAAATTTTTTATACAATGGAATTACCTGATCAGTATTCTCGTATCGGTCCTGATCTATCGGTACATTTTTCATTAAAAAACGCTGTTGAAGGTATTTTTATGATAGTTATTCTGATATTAAGGTTTTTATAATGAATTTGAGGATAGTTATTCTGATATTGCTATTGTTATTCTGAGTATTAGTACATTTACACTTTGATGTTTCTATCGTTAGTATTATTGTTATTCTGATATTAAGTTTGTTATTCTGATATTAGGATAGGTATTCTGATATTAAGTTTGTTATGCTGATATGA
>BPTQ01000028.1:14747-48560 GCA_019973895.1 Chrysanthemum seticuspe
AGATCACCTAACAGGGACCCATCTAGGGAGCTTGAGACCGCCCTAGCACCTTTGCATATGGATTGGATTGGTAGGAATATTGTGGTACGTATTTCATTTAACCAGTCAGAAAACCATAACAAGAAAGGAAGAACTTTGATTAACTTTTTAGTAAACCTTTTAGTTAGTTCCATGAACACTATATTATAGTTTCGTAAAACATGGAATTAATAAAAACTAGAATATCTTTACGAGGGGGAGTTGTACACGTATACTAAAACTTTAACAAATCGTGTACCTCCGTTCTCAAGAAACTTTACTAAAGAACTAGTGTTAAAGGAATCTTTTTCGGTAAACTCAAAGAAACCATTTAAGAGGGGGAGTTATACACGCATCCTATAAACTTTAGTAAAATAGTGTATCTCCTTTCTCAAGAAAACTTCATGTAGGTGCTAGTGTTTTCGGTAATTATTTGGTAGTCTTTTAGTTAGTTCCATGAAATACAACTTTGTATCCTTAATCGTGGATGTACTTCAAAAGAACTCTTTCCTCTATGTGATAAAATGATTTCAAATATCCTACGCACATATTGAGGGGGAGAATTTACCAAAGAAACTCAAATGGCTTTTTCTAAGGAAATTGTGATCAAGAAATCATTTCAAAGAACTCTTGCCTCCATGTGCTAAACAATTTCAAAATCATATGCACATGTTGAGGGGGAGCATTTCTATAAGATCAAAAATAATTAAGGTACAAAATGCTTTGATATTATATCACAAGTACCTTGATTGATTTTCCAAATGATTTTTCAATTAGTTTCAAGAAGGAAAGAACAATACCAAAAGACTGACCAATTTACTTTATGCATGGTGTTATAAGGATGGTTAGGTTAGGTATACGTTTCCACGATCCCGCCAGAGTTCGAGGGATCTACCCAGGGACAATCCACTAGATAGTGTAGAAGTCCTTAGGTATGATGAAAAAAAGGAGAAAAATGAGAATACGGGAAGAGTGCGGACTGAGACAGAGCTAGTACTGGAATAAACCCAACAAGGTTCTAATTATGAAGTCTCGGTAAACACTGAAGGGGTTGAAGAATGAAAAGGTATTGAATGTGAAAAGGGTGAAAAGAAATAGCCCTCCATTAATTCAACCTTAGGGCAGAAACCGGGTTCAATACATATGCTACTGGTGTCTACTAAGGTAACACTGGTATTGAAGACAAGACGTCATGGACCCAGTGACGCACTGCACTAAACTTCCCAAGCTACTAAAGTTCCTCTTAAAAGGACTTGTTTCATTCTCACGGGGAACCTACATAATCTATCGACTTTCTCTTAGAGATTGTTGATATTGAAGAAGGAGACCCTCTCCCTAGTCTCCGGCATAGGAAACCAAAATGCACAATTGAGTCTAGAGCCAAGAGATCATCCACAAAATCTCATTAGGACACAAAAATAATGAATACTTGCTGTTTTACACAATGTGGAAAGTAAGTATATATTGAGAGTCCTACTCATTATCCTTGTGGTATTGCCAGAACATCCGAGTGATATGTAAAAGTATTCACGATGAAGATGGAAATCCTTCTAGAGCCAACATCAAACAAGATCTTGGTGGGTGACATGTGAGATCTTACATAAGATCAAGCTTGTGACAACAGGATTGAAACGATGGGGCGATTCACTCGTGAATAAACCTTGGTCCAGGAAATGAATTGACGAATACTTTTGGAAAAACCGTTCGATGTGCAAATCTTCTTTTCTCTAGCACATCGATGTGCAAATCATATTTACTAGTTATTTTAGTTAGTTATTTAGTTTAGTGCAACACCGTGGAGGACGGACGGGTCTTTACCCATTGTATGCCTGATCCACTGTCTGAATGAGGACGTTTAGTATGTAACTATAAATACCCTCTTGATAAGGTTTTAAAAGGTACCATTTTGAGGGGTCGTTTTAGCCCTTATTTGATCACTTTTGTATCCGTTATTGCTTAATATCGTTCCTTTTCACTTTTTAGGTCTCTTGAAGGCAAAATGCTGGAATGGCACTTATTTGGACGAAAAGGCGCGAATATACGAAGAAAATGGCCAAAGTCAGAATCGAGACACTCAAAGCTGCTGAAAATAGAAGGCGACGGCGTCACTGCTTAACTGCGACGCCGTCGTAGGATTTTGTGACGGGTCAGAAGACAAAACTCATATTTTCAAGAGACGGCGTCGGGCTTAAAAGGAGTAGACCGTCGCAACTCAGACGGCCTAGATGTGACCCAGACGGCGTCAGAAGCTGAAGAGGACGGCGTCACAGGCATAAGGTGACGCCGTCGCAAGGTTAACGTGGCCAAGACGAAACCCTAATGACGGCGACACGACGGCGTCACGAAACATAAGGTGACGCTGTCGCATATGTAATCTTATATATAGAATCCGAATTTTTCAGTTTTAGGGAGAGTCTTTTGAAAAAAAAACCTAAAACCGAACCAAGGGTATCTTGTACAGTATTTTAGGGTTCTAAACCCTATTTTACATCAAGATAAGTATTTACTTCATCAATTCAATTATGTCTTTGATTATTTGTGTGTATGCTTGCATGTTCTCCATGTCTGGCTAATTTACTTGTGTGTTTGCTTAGGAATATGAAACTTAATTATTGAATATTGATTGGTTGTTTCTTATCTTAGTTGACTAATGATCTAGTAATGCGATAGGTCATTCGTTGTGTACTTAATGCTTGATTCATCTTTGTGAACCTTAGAATATGATTACCTGAGTAGTTGTAGGCTAAACCATCCAAAGAGTGCCTTAGAGTAAGAGTTTATCATCCCTAGTGGGTTTTGTAGACGAGACCCTTTGGTAAGTTCAAAGAGTTAGGGAGAAACGCATACCCTACAACTTTAGACACACAACGCAACTAAGAATAAGGACGTGACAACTCAACCATCAATAGGAGATAATTAAGGAGTAGTAAAACCTAAGTAAATACATCTTTAAACTATCATACGAGCACACATTAATTAGACATAGACTCCCACAACCTTAGTTTAGATAATTAGATAATAGTAGAGTAATCGGTATAAATACCAACCCCCCAAATCCAATACCCGAGATTCGTACCTTTCAATTTCATAAAATATAAAAATACAAAAATAATCTTCTTCAACCTCAACCTTAGCGTAGTAACTCCTTACTAGCATTCCTATTCCCCTAGAGAACGATATCAATACCTGTGGCTTACCCTAATTACTACACTACAACGATTAGGTTCACTGCATAGGGTGTTATAAAACTTGCTCGAAGAAAAGGAAGTTTCCTTGACCCCGAACGACGCGTGTAGCGTTATCACCTCTACCTCCCAAGGTAGAGGGTTGGACCTTTCATTCAATCTAACCTTTCTTTCTTTTGTTTACTTTCTCTCTAGAAAGGATCCCATCTTCCACTTTCTCTCTCTAAACTCATCATAGTGTACGCCCCATAGTATTGATTGTTGGTGTGTTTGTGAAAACTAATAACTAACAAGTTCCTTCTGATCTAAGATATGCTTCAAGCTCTTGTGGTCAGTAAACACTACACACTTGGTTCCATACAGATAATGTCTCCAGATTCTAAGAGCAAACACTACAGCACCTAATTCAAGATCATGGATGGTGTAGTTTTTCTCATGCTTCTTAAGTTTTTAGGATGCATAAGCAATCACCTTCTCCCGTTGCATGAAAACAGCACCTAAGCCTTTATGCGAAGAGTCGCAGTACACGACAAAGTCTTCGCTTCTTTCAGGCAAAGCTAGGATAGGCGCACTACACAACTTCTCCTTCAGAAGTTGGAATGCTTCTTCTTCCTTTTCTCCCCATTCATACATAAGGTCCTTATGCGTTAGTTTGGTCAGCGACTCGGCTATTTTGGAGAATCCCTAAATGAACCTCCGATAATAGCCTGCTAAACCTAGAAATTGGCGGACTTCTGATGGGTTCTTAGGGGCTGCCCATTCCTTAATGGCCTCAATATTAGTTGGGTCAACATGAACTCCTCGACTATCTATCACGTGACCTAAGAATTGCACGGACGGAATCCAAAGTTCACACTTAGAGAATTTGGCATACAGCTTTTCTTCTCGCAATAATTTTAAAATGAGCCTCAAATGCTCTTCGTGCTCCTCTCTACTCCTGGAGTATATCAAGATGTCGTCTATGAATACTATCACAAACTTATCCAGATATGGCTTACATACTCGGTTCATGAGATCCATGAAAACCGTTGGCGCGTTGGTCAAACCAAACGACATCACTTGGAATTCATAGTGCCCATAACGAGTCCTAAACGCCGTCTTAGGGATATCCTCCTCTCGAACTCTAAGTCGATCTTGGAAAAGACACTAGCTCCTTGCAGTTGGTCGAATAGGTCATCTATTCTAGGTAACGGATATCGGTTCTTCACCGTCAACTTATTCAACTCCCTGTAGTCAATACACATTCGAAACGATCCATCCTTCTTCTTCACAAACAACACCGGTGCTCCCCATGGTGACGAACTTGGTCGAATGAATCACTTCTCTGACAACTTTGCCAACTGTTTGGACAGTTCCTCCAATTCTCTTGGAGCAAGTCGATAGGGTGCCCAGGCTACGGGTGCAGCACCGGGTATCAACTCTATTTGGAATTTCACTTGTCGGACAAGTGGAATCCCGGTAAAATCGTCGAGAAACACATCTGGAAACTCTCTAATGACGGGTACATCATTAAGGTGTTTTCACTCTTCTCCTCGCTTTTCTTTTCAGAAATTCGAGCCAAGAAAAGACAACCTCCTCTATCGATGTACTTCTGAACCTTAATACAAGAGATGATGCTCAACCGGGAAGGACTTCCACAGTCGCTATGATCTCCTTGTATGCTCAGAACTTTTCTGTCATACGGTACACGCACGATCTTCTCATCGTAGATGATGTGTGCACCGTTCTTCGACAACCAATCCATTCCAATGATGACTTCAAAACTTCCTAAGGTAACTGGCAATAGGTCTATGCTAAATGGGTGGTCTAGGAAACTTAAGGTACAACCTCGGACTACGGTGTCTATCTTCTCCCTATTCCCATTAGCTAATTCCACATCGTAACTGAATCCTAGAGGTGTTTGGGAGATTCCTAGTAATGGCGTAAAGTTGGTGGATACGAAACTCATATCGGCACCAGTATCAAACAGTATGGAAGCATACCAATTATTGAGAAGGAACGTACCCGTAACTACGTTAGGGTCCTCACCAGCTTCCTTCCCAATAGCTTACACACGCGTTGTTCCCATGTCTCTCTGCTGATTCCTAGCACTTTGATTTCCCTGGTTCTCTACAACCTCACGCTTCACAGGGTTTAAGCCATTACTTCCCACACCTCGATTAACAAATCCTCCTCCATTACAGGGATTTCCTCTCATCCATGGCTCTCGACACTCATTCTTGTAGTGCCCTTTCTTTCCACATCCAAAACAGGTGACAGTGGCCTTCTAGTCCGCTCCTTGCGCAGTTTGAGCCGCAGCAAGTGGACGGGTCATACAGTTTTTGGCCATGTGTCCTACCTTAGAGCACTTCCTACACACAATTGTGCACGGTCCATGGTGGTGTTGATTGCAACGACCACACAAGGGCTTGCTACCTTCATAACCCTTATTCTCTCCATTTCTTATGGCGAGCACCCTGGTTGTCTCTTGCCATTTGTTTCCATTCCCTTTTACAACTCTATTCCTCTTCCACTTATCACTCTTATCACTCTTACCCTTGTCTCCTACTTCCATTACGTAAGAATCCATCAAACGCTGAGCCACAGTAATTTCCTCATGCAAATTAACTGGCTTCGCAGCGATGACATCATTCCGAGTAGCTAAAGGCAATCCATCAGTATACCTCTCAATCTTAAGGGCTTTAGTGCGAACCATATCAGGGCAAAGTAGCTACAACTTTTGGAAACGACGATTGTAAGTCGTCATGTCGGTACCCTTAACCTTATGGTTCCAGAACTCAATCTCTAGGTTCTTAAATTCATTCCTAGGACAGTAAGTCTTGACCAAGAGAGCCTTAAACTGGGTCCAAGTCATGCTATAAGCTACATCACTTCCTACAGATCTGTGATAGTTGTTCCACGAGGTCAATTCTTCGTCCTTCAGGGAAAACGTTGCATACTTAACCTTACAATCCTCTTCACAGTTGCTAACGGTAAACACATACTCAGTTTTCTCCATCTACCTAGTTAGGTAAACTACTCCCTCGGTTCCTCCGAACTTGATGGGACCACAGAATTGGAACTCTTTGTAGGTACAACCTCGAGTTTGACTAAGCAGTGGGGTTCCACCAGAGGTGTTAGAGAGATTAGACTCAGCTAGCAGTCCAGCTACACGTTGCATCACAAGCTGGTCAATGTGGGTTGGGTTCAAAGGTGGAGGGTTTTGTGGAACAGGACCATTCTCAGCACGTTCGTTCACATTCGGGTTCTCTACAGCTGGGTTATGAGTGTTCAGGTTCTCAACAGGTGGAGTGGTCGGGGTCGGACAATGACCTCGACGGACAGGGGCAACCACAACAGCAGGGGCTACTCGGTTAGTCCTAGGTGGGTTTCGTCTTGGTGCCATCATTCTAAAGGCAAGAATAACAGGTTCATAAGTTCACAATTCACGCTTTAAAAGACCGAGTTGGGTTCCAAGGATCACCAAATAACGCTCGAATACAAAATCAAGGGTAACAAGGATAACGTTATACCATAACAAGACAATCAGAGACCGAATCATAACCAAAGGATGCACGTTCCAATAACCATAACTCATAGGTTTCAAAGTGGAATACATGAAAGGATACGGAGAAATCAAAAACGATCCTAACAACGATACTAATAAGATAATTAGTATAGATCTACATCTCGAACTAGAGACTACTCAGTTTCAAGATGGTACAAGGCCATGAATCTAACACTATCTAGCCACGATCACGAATACCACTAACAGATCTCCTAACATTGTCCATCACTCTTCATAGTGACAAAATCCCCATACGCTGAGAGTCACGATCTTTCTTAAGATTCACGACCTCCTTCTCCAACTCGTCAACCTTGCGCTGAAGCGCTTGGTCTGCCTTCTAGGCTATCGAACACTCTGCTTGTCAGTCTCCTACCTGCTCATAGAGTTCCGACAGACCCTCTCTCAAGGCCATCGACTTCTTCTTCATCTTAGTCAGATCTATCCTCAAATCCTCTACACCAGTCCTCGTCACTCCGTCTAATCGATCTGACAACCGACTAAGGCTAATATTCTAGGATATAATCCTCTCCCACATCAGACCCATACCTCCATACTCCTCGGGCTCTGAAGCAATCTCCGATGGTATCTTAGATCCTAATGGGCTACCTATCTCAGGTGAATGTGGAGGTGAACCAAAATCAAAAGGCTGCCCAGGAGAATCAGGCTCAGGCAAAGGTAAGGGAGAGCCTTGTCCTGGGGAATGTGCAGGACTCTGCAATGGAGGATGTGACAACCCGTACTTTCAGGTCATTTCTCGAAACAATTTATGCCTCACTATTTCAACATTTATCGTAAACTAGGTTTACGTGTTCCAAATTCGCGTAACCTTTATGGTTTAGCGGCGAATTCATGATCATATCATCACGAACATTTCATATGGACTAAGATTAGTCTACATTTCATTTACCTCATTTGCATCATATTAGTTCATTCATGACATTTCATTTCACATTTAACGCGTAATTTTTATATTAAATAAACGTTATCGCGTGAGTTATTATTTTAAACATTTAATCCGTTACTTTCAAAAATGATCCCGACATATTTTTAAACTTACATTTAGTTGTAAAAACTATATTTTGAGTTTACCTAGTGTTTTGAATTTATTTGGTATATTAATCGTTAAAGTTAAATTATTACGACGTTTTTCTTAAAAATTTCTCGATAATTATTTTATCACTCAAATTTCACAAAGAATGTATTTTTACAATTTTTATAATATCATTATACTCTATTTTGATCTACTAAAAATCTCTTGTACCGAAAAGTTTCCATTTAACATTACTTATACATTTTCCTACAATTATAACATTTACTTACACTTTTGTCAAATATTACACAAGTATATGTATAAGAAAAAAAAAAAATATATATATATATATATATATATTGTGAAACACAATCCCCCCATATCCGGCCATGGGGGGGATGTATCTTAGTTGGTGATAATTTTTTTTCTTTGATTGTATATACTTGTACACTACCTAAGTCCTACTCTTTCATTTCACTCATTATCACAAATAATTCAAGTTCTAAATTTTCCTTCTCTCTTTGTTCTTCACTCCAAACCGGTTCTACAAGGGTTCTCCAAGGGATCAAAATTTATTTTCAAGTTCAAGTGTTTAATCAATCTAGTTAATACTCTTTATAAGGTTTTGAAATAAAAACCAAGAGTGTTTAGGTTTAACCTTGGTTCTTTGCACCTCATCATATTAACTAGTAAGCATGTTTCTTTCATTTTTCATGTTTCCTTATCATCTCATATTTATCTTTTCATTTTTGGAGCAAGCATGCAAGACTTGTGTTGTTTATACCATTTTTCCATGATTTTTAGAAACATATATATATATGGTCATCCTATAATTATCCCATTGGTATATGTTGGTCTTGATGTTGTCTAGGAACCCATGACACCCTAAGAAGGTGTATGGTAGGATTAGATTAGTTTTGGAGTTGATTTGAAGGGATTAGAATAGGTTTTGTCCGAGAAAAACTATTTTCGATAACTATAAATTATGTTCTGTCCTTGTTTTGATTTTCTGGAAAAACCGACAGTAGGCACGACATTTTGGCCTTGATATTTAGAAAATATACTTTAAAACGAATCCGTGGCCGCTTGAACGGATTAAAACGGAGTTATAACGAAGAAGTTATGGATTTTACAAGTTTGACTACGAAAAATATATTTTTCAGAAATTTCAGCACACTATTTTTGGTTTATTCGAGTCAAAAACGAGCCTTAAGCTTTGCAAATTATTTCGACTTATCAAAAATATATTAGTATACTTTGATACGAAGCTAAGGACGTATTATACGTAGAAAACGGATTTGAAACGACAAAGATATGCACGTTTTCATAAAAATTGCCGTAACTATTATTTTCTGAAAAACTATATTATTTTACGAGACAAGTGTTACGGTAGCTGTAACGACCATGTTGGAGGCTGTTTTTAACCATGATGTGGAACTTTTTGGAACGAAATGTCTTCTAGTAAAATCGAGTTCACCGAGCATATTTTTCAAAACAATCAACCGTTTGTATAGCGGAGTTGTAATAAATTAATTACGGATGTTTAAACTTGGCCGAAACCCACTTTTTTACATAACAATTAGCCAAAATCACCATCTTTAACCCTTATTATCTTTATGTTCGAGACCTTTATGACGAAAACTCCTGAACTGAAACTTCTAGATTTCGATACAAACTTTCCAAAACCGTCGAGTTCGTTCTCTAACGATCGACGTACACTATTTTACGACTAGTTTTACGGAGCCATTTTTGTTAATTTCATGAAAATTCCGACGACATTGTTTTGCGACGAAAAGTGATAATTTCACTATAAATCATTATAAAACCATTGTAGGATGACATTTTGACGTAAAAACTTGTAAAGTGATTTTTGAAGGGTCAAGACGTCAAAAGAGTATTTATCGACGATAAGTAATATTTTCAAAACCCGCAAATGGTATAAATAACATACGAAATGCATGCATATCATAACATTGCATTGCAACTCATTACATGTCATATCATTCGTAATAGGTCCCGGTTAACGCATCACATTATACCTCGGTGTACTCACTCTTGTCATCATTCCAGTTTACCAAGTGAGTTTTCATAGCCCCGTCGTATACACTTTCAATTATTTTCAAACCTACGGGGGAGAATACATTGCACAACATTTTTATTACGATACCAAGTATGTTAAATTCATTTACATTGCTTAAGTTACCGCATTTGCCAATTGAAAGTCCCCATTACCTGAACATGAACCGTTAATCATAGAAGCGAGGATGAGTGGATAGATCTATCGAGGGTGACGCCTCCATCCGGGTTGGTGAATCCCAACCAGTCATACGGATGCATTTCATTTAATAACATTACGGAGTTGTCTGGCAAACACTCTGCAGGGGCATACATTATGAATTGTCTAGTTTCGGTGTCATGGGCTTAAAGCAATTGTAACATTTTTACGTGACATAATTGTCATGCCAGTAATATTTTTACGTGACATAATTGTCATGCCAGTAACATTTTTACGTGACATGATTGTCATGCCTGATCTATACTTGCGTAGTCGTATAAAACATTTACATAAACCTATGATTTCTCACCAACATTATTGTTGACCGTTTTAGCAATGTATTTTCAGGTAACTAAGACATTCGCATGGCATGGTTAAGGAACCACATTTTGAGTCGCGGTGTCGACTTACATCATTGTACATTATGGCACTATCTTTCAAAAACATCGTTTGGATTTGTAATATATTTGTATTTCCGCAAACTTTCTAAACTTTTGGGACCATTGTTGTAACTCTGAATGTTTTTATTTAATATCCAACGATGTGTTTTTAAAACGACACTTTAGGTCGTTCAATATAACTGTGATTGTGGTGCTATGACAGTCAAGCCCCCAGGAATTCCATTCCGCTGCAAAACAGGTAAATTGGGGGTGTGACAGAGGAGTACCCATATTTGGGATATCCTCATCATCCTCCTCCTGAGGATCCTCATCCTCATCTACATACTGCTCCTCAATCTCATGCTCCTCATCGATCTCATGCTCCTCCTCGCCCTCATCCTCAAAGGGAGAGTCCATGAGTCGGAGTCTCTGAGCGGGTGAATCCTGAGGTGGTACAGTGGGGGATCTAGGTCTTCTAATACATGGTGATGTTGGTGGTGATGACAGAAGAGAGTGGGCTGCTAGGTGAATAGGTGATGATGGTTGTCGCACGGACATGCGGGCAGTACTATGAGCAAGTCTAGGAGTCTGGGCTCGTGCTAAGACCTGATGCAAAGTGAGCTGCCTAGATGAGCTAGGGCGATCTGATGATGATGATGAACTAGAGTGACGGGTAATCACATAGGGATCACCCTGCGCAACAGTCATGAGAGTCAATGCTGGGGAACTAGCAGCCGCAAGGACATCCTCAAACACATCAAAAGCTAGTGAAGGCATAGTCTGTGACAATGGCATAGGGTAGGTATAAGTGTTCGAAAACAACCAGTTCTAATAAGCGCATCAACTCAACCAAAACATATATCACATAATGAAAGTTGTAAAATAGAGGTACCACATTACTCAAAATATGCTTTTAATTAAAACACATAAGTTATGTTCTATCACATAATCCACGCATCATATAATCCCAAATCAAATCAATCATAAAATCAGCTCATAATCCCAAAATCATAACATATCAATAATCCATAATATCTCAAAAATCGAATCACATATCCCAAAACCCAATAATCATATCACAAAATATAACATCTCAATAAACAATTCACAATTCAATATATCTCATAAATCAAATCGCAGTTCATACCATAATCAAATAAGAATCTTCGGCTTGGCAGGCGGGCAAGCGTCGCTCGAGGATCAATTTTCTTAAAAAGTGGTTATAGTTTAGGTTTTATTAAATACCTAGTTCTCTATAACCTTGAGCTCTGATACCAATCTGTAACACCCCCAAATCTCGGTACAGCGGAAGACTTAATCAAGTTTTCGGGGCGTTACAATTGGATTGGTATCTCACACAAGTATAGCAAACAAGATAGTCATTTAACATTCAAAACTAATCCCAAATTTAAATATTCAAAACATTAATCCCAAAGTGTAAATATTAGGCCCAAACATGATTTAATAAAAATAGGTCCCCATAAATTATCAGAGTCGATTATGATCCTTGACCATGCCTCCTTGCCAAGCTTCCACCGAACACGCACTCCAAACATCACTTAAACACCTGAGAAAGCATGCTAAAAGGTCAGCTAACACTGGTGAGTTCATAGGTTTAAATTCAAGTAAAAGTAGTGGACCTGTAGGAGTTAATTTGCTATGCGAAACCTAAGATAGATACACATCAAACACAAACAAATATCATATCTGATATCATACTGGGCCCCTAGCGACACTAGCCAGCACAGTTGTAGCAAAGTCTAAAACGATTGCTAACCCTGGACTAGGTCGAAGTAGAAGTCTATACTTAGCTAGGAAAGTGTTATAGCAATTAGGATTGCTACCCTAGACTAAGGCAACAACTACCACATATCTATCTAATCAGTCAAGCACATAAGCAAATCAAAATAGTTTAGAAGGTCCAAAAATAGTAGCATGATTCTCACCCCAATATAGTTAAAAACATAGATAAAAGTGGGGCTATGAAACTCACCTCAAGCAAGAAACGCACAACTAAACACTAGCAGAAGATAACAGCTAATCACGGTACAGCAACTATCGACTCGGCACAACCTATTAATGTAAACCAATTTTTATATATGTTTCCCAGAATCGACGTCATCTACCTCAATATATTCCGTTTCTTTATCTCCAAAAATGTCTTGTTTCACCGTTTAGTCCTAGTGTTTGGTATCCTCATGTGGGTGTATCGACTCAATATGATGCCATGAATGCACTCAAACAACCAATATGTGACTAAATGCAACACGATGAGACATCTAAGCGATAAGCTCCATAGTCAAATAAGTTTCGGAATAAATAGTAGACCTTATCGAATTATTTGTTCGTGTTGCTTATTATTCCATAAACTGGTCGCATCCTAACGAGTCATAAGGATAATTCACCCATTAATAACGTTATCCTACGGACCTAGCGGTCTCTTATTAGATTCGTCAACCTAATAAGTCCGCTACCCACGTGGATCGACGCTATTAATGTTAGGTCATCTGTAACCCATGCACACAACGTAAGTAAATATATACTTGAAACTAGTATTAAATGCCCATAATTGGCATATTTCGATAAACTTGCACTCGAAACATTAATTACTTATTTATTATAAAACATTTCCATTTTAGTCGTTAGTTTCCATTTAAAATAGTAAATAACAAGACAAGTCTTGTTATCGATATTTTTGGTATAAAAGCCTTTTTATTATTTATGTTTCATAGTTTATTAGCATTTTCATAAATATATATTTCGTCAAACTTCAATATTAGTTTCATATCGTTATTCGTTTCGAGTCCACAAGCACGAGTCATGACTTCTCGACTTTTAATCAATCAATAGTCCAAACTATACTAAAGTCCATGTTTCGGCGTTGTCGGGGTCAACTATTGACTAAAAAGTCAAAGTAACACTGACGTTGCTCAAAGTTGACAATTTATATATATAGTCCAAATAAAAGTCATAATAACGCAATTCAATCTCAAATCAACCCAAATCAATCTCGCCAACCAATCAACCAACAAAATATACCCGAAACCAATGTTATGACCCTAATGGTCATGACACGGTCACGGTTAAGACCACGTGAACCAAACAAGCTCTAGAAGCTTTTCGGCTCCACGCGTCTCATCCAAACACCAACAATATCAACCCACAAGCTACCACAATGACTCGACCCGGACCCTTGGTCCTTAAGGGTCTCATACGCCACCAACCACAACCCCTATGTGGGTCTTGTGGCTCGTACGCCCTAACACTCACATCTAAACACTCCCAAATGGCTTCCACAACATCCAAACACAATCAATCAACCTTCAATCATTAACCAAACATCAAACCCATCATCTATTCCTAATCAAAAACATGAAACATGACCTAAAATGCAAAAACCCCAACAATATGATACACCACATGATACCAAATCACTAGCTACATGTTTATTTAAGTGTAAATTAGTTTTAATCCCATGTTTAAACAAAAACCCCTAAAATTCATCCCATGTACGAACCCTAGAATCACGAATCTTATTTTCAAGATTTGGAGGTGTTAACGTAGGCTTTTGTGAGAGTTTTATATATGGATGGAAAGAGGAAAGAGAGATCTACAAAATGGTGGTGGAGGTGTAATGTCACTTGCTGGAAGTTGGCCGGAATTTGGCCGGAAAGGTGGCGGCTAGGTGGTGGTTTTAGGGTTAGGGTTTTATTTTTGGGAGAGAGAGAGTGTAGAGAGAGAAAGTGGGTGTGTGTGTGTGTTTTTAGTGAGATAAAGTGGAAGAGGTGAATGAGGTAGAGTGGGGTTTATATATTTTGAGGGCGGGACTAAATAAAAAATGAGAAGGGACCGCTCAAGCAAAAAGAGAGGGGCCGAAGCCGTCATTTTTCGTAAACTATCCCGTTTACTCATTCCCGAGCTCATATATTGTCCTACGAGTGTCCCACGACGTTCATTCGACTTTCTATTATCGATATTTATGTTTTTCCACGAGTGTTGACTATTTATTTGTCAAGTTTCGAGTTACGGTCTAAAAGTTACATTATTTCTCGTTTTAGGCTTTTATAGTGCCGAATCGAATAGTGCCTATCAAAAAGAGTTAAAACTCACACGATAACTCATTCAATATTAAAATAAATCATAAAAACCAATAAACGATATCAAATCAAGTCATGGTCGATGAAAATAGTGATAAAGGCAAACGCTCGGTTTAGTTTAACGTAATGCGGTTACCTAAAATAGACTCCCTAAATTGCCAGTTGTCACAATTTTCTTTTCTTATCACATGTTTTTCTTAAAAACAATATGTTAGTTTCTTTTCGACGCTCTTTTTGTTTCGACAAAAAGGGGGAGAAGAGAGTAAAAACTCCAATTCAAACTTTTATGAATTTTAGTTTTTCCTTAAAATAATTTTATGTTTTGTCATCAACAAAAAGGGGGAGATTGTTAATACAAATAAGCCGTAAAAACGTTTATTTATATTTTACGATCTTCTAATGTTTTGTCGATAACAAACGTAAAATTATTTTATTGAAACAAATAAAATACGTAAATGGTTTGAGCCAATAGTTTACTAACACACTTACGTTTGCACATAAAACACTAAAACAAGTATAAGTGATTTTATGATTTAGTAATACATATTTACAATAACTAGTGTTTACATATTGGGTAAATATATATATATAACTAGTATGTATTATAATGAGTAATATAAATGGGTAGAAACTTAAGTATTTGACCCATTGACCAAATACATTTAATGTAGTTGGGTACAACCCAAAGTCCATGACCCATACCCATGGAACATGACTCATAACCCATTGCATGACATCATGCATAAGTCATATATGGATATTATCCATGACCCATGGACTAGATGCATTGCATCTTGTATATACATTGTATCTACTTGGATACCCATGATCCATAACCATTGACCCATGACCTAAAACGCATGGGCAAAGAGGAGCGTCTCACGGATCCCCAGTAATACACTGGATGGATCCCTCAAGTGAGGGATCCGTGGAACAGTAGCTAAAAATCCTCTATAAATAGTGAGCCATTTCTTCATTATGGGTTGCCACTCTCACACATACTTTCCCCAAGTATTGTAACCTTCTAACCTCAGATCCTAAGGATCTCTCTATGTAGTTTGTCTTTTGTTTTTGTATGATTCTCTAGGTTCCTCTTAAAGGCGAGATCACCACCTCTTGAAGTCGAGCAATCTCAAGTCCATGAGTTGCCATGCTTCGTCTTCATCAAGACTACTGAGGTTCTCTTGTTGATACTTCTTTCTTCCTCTATAGAAGTGTTGTGTCCAAGGCATTAGTGAAGGATGCTGAAAGAGTCAAGACGAAAGCATTAGTGAAAAGTGCTTAACGTCCGTGTCAAAAGCATTAGTGAAGAATGCTAAAGGAGTCAAGACAAAGGCATTAGTGAAAGGTGCCAAACGTCCTTGTCAAGGGCATTAGTGAAAGATGCCTAGAAGTCAAGTCAAGTGGCATTAGTGAAGGATGCCAAGGTTGTATACTCGATGAGGTGCATCGATATACAAATAGAGATAGGTTGTATCCAAGGATATTGATATCCTTGATGGTGTTGTAATAAGGAGTTTGTCTCTTTTGGGGTTAAGTGTTTTGTAGTGTTGGGTAGTAGTTCCTCTATCGTAATGGAACTCGATACTTAGCCTAGTACCGGATAAAGGGTAGGCGACGTTGTGATAGGTGTGGTTCTACCTTGTGGAAGAACCCGATGTCTAGCCTAGTACCGGAAAAAGAGTAGGCGACGTTGTGAAGGCTTCTCCGCCGTAAGGAGTTGGTGTCGTGTAGTGATTACGAACTCTCGAGTAGGTGACTCGGGGAGTGGAGTAGGGCAAGGAAGGTGTCCTTGTAGCCGAACTACTATAAATATTCGTGTCGTGGTTATGTGTTTCTTACTCTTTATCTTTCCTTACACATTTATATATCTATCTATCAATGTCCAACATACACATATAAATAAATTGACATAAGTCGATCTAAATATTTTAAAACGAAGTATTAATTGGTAAAACTATTCAACCCCCCTTCTAGTTTTCCACAAATACTTTGCCTAATTGCAAGTTTTAGTCCCTAAACTTGTGAAACTTTTCATTTGATGACTTATCTTCATTTAATCTTTATTCACACATATAAATGTGTAATATTTTTGACATATTCGGCCCCTGGACTTCAAAACATTGTGCCCAAATAATTAATTACGGCGTAACTAAATATCGGGTTATGCCGTAATCCTTCATTCGCATCTAATTATCTACTCCGTAATTATCTCTACGGCGTAACTAATTTACCATGTTACGTCGTAGCCTTCACAATAATAATTACGGCGTAACCTTATAAGGAGATTACATCGTATGCTTCATGGCATCATATTTACGCTGTAACATTATTAACTAGTTACGGCGTAATCATCACAAATAATTCTTAGGCCCTCGTAGTATTAGTTACGGCATAGCCAAATGTGCCACTTACGCCGTAACTTGTCTTCAGAATATATTTCTTGGCCTTATATCACATCATTTCCGCTCCAACGCCTCATTTATCCTGAAATGCAAGTATGAAAGAATGTGAACGAATTAAGTACCATATTAATACAAATGAGGCCATAAATACGGGACATTAATATATAAAATATCATGCTAATTTGATGTTATCAATTTATTATTTATCATCAACTTTGCCAGCAAAGCAATTAGAAACTTGTGATGCACTTGCATATGGAACACAAAATTTTAGTTCGCTTGTCGATATCTCGGTGAACAAACATTAGCAACCAAATTACTTACAGTTCTACATGCTTTGTTTTGCCATAACGACAAGCATGATTATATGATCTTTTAATGTGGCATTCACCTTTATAAAGTCATAAAGTTTAACAGCTAAGTCATTTCAAAGTGTGCATGGAACTCTTACACCACTGAACAAAAATATATAACATTATTGACAAGCCATTTGCCATTCCGAAGTATGCATTTAATAACATTATCAATATTTACAAAAACGATGACCATTGTAAATCACCTAAGATCTTATAGCTTGAACTCTAAGAAATGTTTAGGTTTATCAAATGGATAAATAATGGTCATGTTGTTGTTCTCGACTAACTGACCAATGACATCAGAAAAAGATAAATCACATTAAATACTATATAAGAAACACATAATACTGATACACAAACTAGTATATGAGAAACACATAATTCTGATACGTAAACTAAAGCACAATCACAAAAACTAAAAACTTACCAAAGGATGTGCCCTAGAAAACTCTCAAAAGACACAAAGTTCAAAGACTTTTGTATATTATCAAATTCAGAACATTGTCGAACATTTGTTTTTTTGAGAAAGTGTACTTTGCATGGACGAGAAGTTAGTTTAAGAATGTATGTATTACTTTTAACATTGAAGTTTGATATATAATGACAATCATCTTGGCAAATGAGGAATTGGAAATCGGAAGCCACTAAATTACCAATGGTTGCATGAATCTTGGTGCCCGGATGAATAAAACATATTATTAAGATAAATATCTACAACATGTTTATGATTTCAAACAAAAACTTGGTTATAAACAAATAATTATACATGTTCGTCCATCAGAATCATATCAATACCAACAACTTTAGACTCCTTACTAACCCGAAATACTGATTCCATATAGAAACAACTTTTACCTTAATATTGCACTTACCATTGGTGCCATTGATATATGAAAGCGTGGTGATCTGCATGGTTTTGCCTGCGATAAGAAAACGAAGGCATAGGGGTTAGAAGACCAACGAACGATAAGCAGCCACATTAGGCGAGTATATATAGGCTCATGATTAGGGTTTCGCAACCGTGGCCCAACAGATAACGCAATTCAATATAGAAAAGATGTCGGTGAGGATAACCATCATTTTTAAAACCTTTTAGAACATGCCTCTCATATTTAGAAACATGTCTCTGATATGCTCAAGAGTTCCACGACACCAAAGTTTCAGAAAAAACACCCGGTTTCTCAAAGGTTTTTTCATTCGTGTTTCCGACACGTCTAAATTTGGGGAACCTTTAGAAAACACCTAAAACGGCCCGACTTTTTCTCATTTAAAAACTCAATTAATTAAAAAGAGGGCTCAATTTCAAAATCGAGTCTGTGGAAAACTAGAAGGGGGGGTTGAATAGTTTTGTCGATTTTAAGTTAGTTTCTAAAAACTTTAGATTCGATGTTATGTGAAATCGTATGGATGAAGATAAAGTATAGATCTAAGAGTAATGCAAGTAAAGAAAGTAAACTAAGGGATAGAAATGACACAACCGATTTATAGTGGTTCGGCTACAATGACACCTTCCTTGCCCTACTCCACTCCCCGAGTCACCTACTCGAGAGTTCAAGCACTATGTCAACAAACTCCTTCAACTTGGCGGAGAAGCCTTCACAACCTTGCTTACACCTTTTTCCGGTACAAAGCTAAATACCGAGTCCGTAACACGGAGGACCAAACCAACACGACTATTACACAACAACTATGTGAAATATCAAGTACACGATCTTTGCTACAGAAATCTTGTGAGGGAATAAATCAATCAAGGACCCCTTGCTTGGATGACTTGTAGAAAGCTCATGATCTCGCCTTAGAGAAGGACCTATATGAGAATCACAATAGAAGAAAGAAGAACAACTCTCTAGATCAAGTGATCTTTTGTTAGAAGAGTGTAAGAATATATAAGAGAGTTAGTAAGAAGAGGGGTGAAGAGAAATGAAGAAATGTCTCTCTATATATAGGCAAAATCTTGCCACTGTTCCACGAATCCCATGGATCCCTCCCTTAAGGGATCCGTCTAGTGTAATGTCAGGGATCCGTGGGACGCTCCTCTTTGCCCATGGGTTTTTTGGTTATGGGTCATGGGTCATGGGTTATGGGTTGGTGTTAGGTTCCTATATTAGTAACACAAGCATCAATATAAGAAATAGAGAAGAGAGTGATCGGATGCACACAATATACACTTATGTGTAAGATGTAAAGAAAGGTTTATGCTTAGGATAAATGTAAAAGTGAACAACCAACCCTCAAGTGAGGATTTACAAGAGTATTTATAGGGCAAGGAGCTAGGGCAACACTTCTGGCAACCTTCCCTTCTTATGGGCTTGGGCCAAGGCTTATGGGCCTTCTACATAAGCCTTAGCTTAATAACAAACATAAAGGCCATATTAAGCTAACTATTAAATATGAATCACTAACACTTGAATTAAGGTTTAGGAGTGATTCCAACAATCTCCCCCTAAGTGTTGGTGATGAGTGAAAGAGTGATAACCGTTGTAGGTGCTGATGTAATAGTAGCTTTGACGTCTTCTGACATTCTTCTTTCTTGTAAGAAGAAGTGTCTTGATTCGAACAATCTCCCCAGTGTAGAGAAATTGTTACCTTTGAAGTATTCTGCTTTGACGTCAACATTTTCTTTGTTCTTTGATCTTTTGTTCTTTGTGATGGTAGTGATAGTATGTTGTTGTTGTCTGCATCAGGTATGCTTCATTGCTCCAGTATCTCCACGTCTTTCTTCAACATGCTCACACGCTCATTTAACGTTGGATTTCAGTACTGATGTAGTTCTCTTAGTCTTTAAACTTTGTAGATTCTTTTACTTGACGAAGAATCATTCTGACTTTTGTGTTGCCTTGTGAGAGAACTTGCATTAGTGATGATGTTGGTATGAGCATGTGAAGAATCTGCACGATCAGTCCGCACCAGAGCTTCCATAAGAGGAAAACATACACACGGTTAGTAATAAGCGGATTCCGGCACTTACAAATTTGAATTTCGAGGGTGTTAACAGCATAGTGTGAAAACACATCTCTAATTCTCACAAAGGCCGTTCCTGAACTGGAGTCCCACAAGCGAGATAACACGATGTACCGAAGTACACCTACATTTCAGATGAGTCGCTGAGGTACACCGAAGCATCACCTCACGACTGTAGACCGTTTGAGACACACTAAGCGTAATCCATGGGGAGTTACCGAAGTGACCTGCTGTCAGGGCTGTTTGATGTTGACCCTGGCAGGAGTTTTCATTCAATCACTGAGAATTACATATGTGAACCTCTCATAAATGTTCTCGACAGATTGCTAAGATCTGTGAAGGACACGATAATATATCACTTGCGTTCTTATTGTTGAACGACAAGCGATGATTTATCAAGTGTACCTAAGAGATCTTTTGATGAATCTCGTGGCTCTAGACTCAATAGTGCACTTTGGTTTTCCTGAGCGGAGACTAGGGAGAGGGTCTCTTTCTTCAATACCAACAATCTCTAAGAGAAAGCCGATAGTTTACGTAGGGTTCCCTGTGAGAATGAAACAAGCTTCTGTTGGGAGAAACTTGAGTGGCTAAGAAGGTTTAGTGCATGCATCACTGGGTCCATGACGACTTTTATCTTCAATACCGGTGTCATCTAGTGACGACCAGTAGCATATGAATTGTACCCGGTGTCTGCCCTAAGTTGAATAATCTGGAGGGCTATTTCTTTTCACCCTTTTCTTTGCATTTCTTTTTAATTCTTCAACTCCTTCTTTCTCCTATTCTCATATTCTCCTTTTTATAATCATACCTAAGGACTTCTAAGTACTAACTATTTGATATGTCCTTGGGTAGATCCCTCTGGCTCTGGCGGATCATAGGACGGTTATTCCTAACCTTAGTCATCTTATAACTCCATGACTAACCTATGTTGCCACAAAACCATTTTCATGAAAATCTCTTAAAGTGTTTGTGAATGAAAGACATTTTGTACCACTGTGAGAGTTTTATCTTTTTGCAGAAATACTCCCCCTCCACACGTGCTTAAGTGTTTAGACAAAAATCTGCACGGTGAGAGAAGAGCGCGTACTTTTTGAATTGATCGACTCAAGATAGACAATCCCCCGCGAGACACAGTTACGTTGCATAGTTAAAGAGTTACATTGTCAGCTTTTAGGTGACAACTAGCTCTAATAACTACCTTGAAGGTGTGGACAAACCTCAAAAGGTTGTCAAACCCGTCAAAGTTCATGTCTATCAAGAGTTTCTCGAATAGGTACAATCTACTCGAATAAGTCTAGGAAGACAAATCTTTTTAATTTATGACAGTTCAGAGTTCGTCAATTCATGGGTTAAGTCTTATCACACAAAGATTCAAATAGCAAATCAACATATTTCTTATCACAATAATTTTCTCCCCCTAAAAAATGGCATATAAATGTTATTTTTGATAACGTTTTGATATTAAATATGACCATTTCGAGTTTTGTGGGAAGATTATTACGAAGAACATTTTGTTGAACAAAGATTTTAGCAAATACTCCCCCTCAACAAGTAATACTAACTTTTGAGGTTTTAAAAACGTAAAGGGGGTACTTGTTCTTTTGAGCAAAACTTTGAAAAATGAAAGTTTTGATAAGTTTTACTCAAAAGTAAGAAGCTTTCGCTCCTTTTATAAGGATTGTGGCACTGAAGCGTACCACAGGGTCCTTTCATTACAAGAACGGGTTATACACTGAGATGTGTGCACAAGCCATTGTCATTAAATAATCACACATCCAAATCAATATAGAAAATGAAACCAGATTAAGGGGTACCAGGTAGTCCAGCAATAATTCCAGGAATGCGAACAGGGCGTTGATAGCCTGTGAGAGAAATCCTGGGACGACCACCTACGAAGCTCTCCAATGTTTTGAACTGGTCCCTTCTGTACAACCTCTCATCGATCTGAGTGATGATCCTCTTAACATCCCTTTTCTCCTTAGAATTCCATCTCTTCTTCGACCCGATGCCTTCATGTATCTCCTTTAACGGACAAGCTAACCCATCCCTGACTTTCTTCAGTGTGTGATCTCCAAATTTATGAAGATCTCTACACGCCATCAAGCAGTTGCGATGTAGGTCACTACGGTAAACTACTCCAAACGGTTTACTGATGAGAGTGTATTGTGGAAGATGGTTGATGTCAGGAAGTTCTAGCTAAGGTCTGGTAAAGTTGACACGTGTTTGATACGATTCAACGGCAAGTTGCAAGTCTTCTACACGTTCCTGGATTACGATGCTTCTGATGAAGATTAGCACGGACTTGATGTATTCACGTTGGATTTTAGTCGAGAATTGTCTCATTCTTCCCTGTACCTTGGCAAGATACAGATCTTCAATGTCATTGAGAGACAAATTCTGAAAGTCCGCTTCACAGAAAGCATAGTCCTCTTCATCTTATCTTTTGACCACGATGTTCTTGAGGAAAGTGTAGTCCCATTTAGACGAGAGAGCTATATGCTTAACAGCAACGATCCCTTTATCACTGTACACTTCATGTATTGACCTTCGAACCTAGCAGCTTTTGTAGTAGATTCTTCGGCGTTCCGGACAATGGTGAATCTCATACATTGCATCGATGTCATACTGTTCCACACTGTTGGCAAACATGTGAGTAGCCTTTTCTTCAATGGCTATGCAGTTGGAGTATATGGCTGCCAGGAACGGAAGTGTAAGTGATGTAGCGTATTTCTTTGAACCATCGCTACCGTGTAGAATAAATTCCAGGTCATTGTTGAAGAAGTATCGGAATGGAATCTTAGGTTGATCTGGTTGGCCAATCGTTGGTAGAGGTCTGGTCCAGTCAGTGTAGTATGGAGCCTTGTCGTTTCGTGTGAAGTCAATGTTAGCTTCAGGGTTGAGCCAATCGATGTTGTTAGACATGGCTCGTGCTATGTTATCAAGATGGTATTCAACTTCAATAGAACTTTCCGAGCTATCTTTGAGCAATTGAAAAGCTTCATTCTTGATGCGTTTTAATTCTGACTTGGTCATCTTCTTCACTCGAAACTTCTGTTGAAGTAACTTAGCATGCTCCAATGTTCGATCTTCTACCATGTCTTGATCATCAGTTAGGGCGGGAGTAGCATCAACAAGTGTAGAGAACCATTCATACTCGGTGTCATCTTCGTCTAGCCATGAGACTACATCAGCCTTAGGCGACTTTTTCTTCTTCTTTGGCCTAGATGAGGATGCAGGTTTCTTTGTTGAAGCGGGAGAGGTGGGTTGTTGTTGGGGTTCAGGGACTTCCTCATCGTCACCACCAGTGTATTCGAAATGATCACTGGTTTTCTCCGTCATGGGTGGTGACTCAGAGTCCTGAGGTTTATCAGCAGAAGAGCGTGGAGGAGATCGTTGTTGTGCTGGAGTCCATTGGGGTGGAGGTTGCATGGAAGATGATTCACCAGTTTTCTTCGGGCGTTTGGGCTCTTTATCTTTGTCCTTATCATCGTCATCTCTTGGTCGTTTAGGTTGACCTGCTGACTCTTTGCATGATGATTTGAGTTGATAATCAAGTAGAGCCTCAAAAAATTTAGCATCATCCGAAGTAAAGGTTGCAGATCATTTAGACATTTGCATCACCAAGTTCGAAATTAACTCAGCTTCAGAGAGATCAGGTTCTTTGGCCATTGTATGTTTAACCAATGCGACGATATTTGGAGTAAGTTGTCTAGAAAATATCTCCCTTGTCACTCCAGGGACTGTGTCGAGAAGAAACTTGTGAGTATATTCTCTAGCCGTCTTCTCCATTTCCCTTTGGAAATCTCCTTTGAGAAGCTTCTGGATGTGCTCCCTTTCATTCAACATCTCGTTTATCCCGTCTTGAAGAAAGTTGATTCTGTCAGCTAGTTGATTCAGCTTTTTGTTGATCACGTCTTTCTTCTTGACTTGCTTGATACCTTTGACAATTTTTTACTTAGCTCGGGATATCCAAGAGTCGGTTGGTTTCTTTACAGACTTAGATGTGGATCTGGTTGTGCCTTTGGATGGTGGTATTGAAGAGTGAGAAGACGAGTCTGATGATGATGAGACATGAGGAGACTCAAGGTCTTTCGGCGGCTCAGATGTTTCTTCCTTGGAGCGTGCTGGGCTTTCAAGAAGAAAATCATCATAATCAAGATCTTCAAAATTTCCAGTCTTAGTTGTTTCATCAGCCTTAGTATCTTCACCAGGATTTTTCTCAGTCTTTTCCATGTCTGGTTCCTCTATGTCAAAGTTGATGGAATCCTCAAGTTGCCTTTGCTGTTGTTCGTGGGTGATGGTGGTACCAGTTCCCTTATCGGGTTGATTAACCGCATCGGAAACTGGTGTGGCTTGAGTTCCACCACTTGACCCTCCAGGGCCACGAGTTTGATCCTTTACGAATTCATCAGCAAAGTATTTTTGTCTGAGGTTCTTCAACTTCTTTTGATATTCTCTTTCCTCATCAAATGGTTCTTCTTCAGAACTTTCCTTATCATGCTCAAGCACAGGAGTTTTCCCTTTTCCTTTATCAGTTATTGGACTGGGAGGCTTAGCTACTGTTGGAGTGTCATCAATTGCATTTTCAGAGTAGGTGACCTCTTCTTCTGATTCAGTTTCCTCAGAGCTTTCATCCAGTAGCTTTCGTTGAGGTTCAGGCTTGGGAATAGGAATAGGAACAGCTTCCTTAGAGGGAACTTTCCTTTTGAGTGCAGGTTTCCTCTTAGGGAACTTTCTTTGACTCTCAGTGCTTGTAATACTTCCTGCACTGCCTCTCCTGGTTTTTCTAGTAGGTGTACCAGAAGATTTTTCATCAAGAAAACCTACTTTGCCTTCATCAACTGCTACCAGATACCTTTTGTGTGAATAAAGTTGTTTGACTGCATCAGTTAGAAGGTGATATGGCAACACTGCACCCTGTTTCTTTGTTGTTGATTCCTTAAATCTGACAGTGAGTGTAGGCTCATACAACATGGCGTGATTGTTGGGATCATTGGTTCTCAAGGGGATATCAGGATTATACCCTAGAGCTCTTTGGATTAGCAGTTTGGTATATTTGATATATGGGATCTTGGTGCCAAGCTTTTTGAGGAAAGACATCATGTCGTCCCATATCAGAGCTTCAACTTCAATATGTTTCATGTTGACCAAAGCCCAAAATATATGTAGTCCCACGAGCTTGGGATGCTCGTAACCACTATCACGTCCAGAAACTGATTTGGTGATGATGATGTAGAGGGTTCTCCATGGCTGAGGAATATTCTTAAGATCCACGTATGAATGCTTTGTGATTACTCCTGTAGCTTCGTCATAACCAATGTCGATCATGAATTACAGAACAGCCTCTTCAGTTGGTGTGGCATTGTATTCGGTTGGCTCGATGACAGGAATGAGGAGAACAGCCCTTAAGTCTGCAGGTGTGATGGTGACTTGTTTGTGGTTGAGCGTCACCATCACAGCATTTTGTCCTTTGATCTTTCGCATTGTATGCCAGAACTGGTGAATGTAGATCTCCGGTACTGTAGTATAATTGGTGAGCATGTTCTAATAAGGGTGATTCTTCAGAATGTCCACAGCTATTAAGCAAGA
Organism: Chrysanthemum seticuspe; assembly: GCA_019973895.1. Classification (NCBI taxonomy): domain Eukaryota; kingdom Viridiplantae; phylum Streptophyta; class Magnoliopsida; order Asterales; family Asteraceae; genus Chrysanthemum; species Chrysanthemum seticuspe. The sequence goes on from BPTQ01000028.1 coordinate 40,591, forward strand.
TGACTTGGAGCAGGTGAGACTATCAAAATCAACACGAAGGTTATTCTTTCCCATCTTCATTGGATAACCATGAGGGAAGATATCTTCAACGGTGAGAACGTTTGGTGCTTCCACGTTTTGCATTTGAGAGTCCATGTCGTGATCTGAAAGATATTTAGCCAAAAGAACCAACATATCGAAAGACATTACGTTAGTCAACAGATGGTTTTATTGTCTAATTATTGAATGTGATATGTCGATGATTGTTACGAGTCCAATGTCACTTGTTAGTCCAATAGTACAAAGACGTCGTGATAAGTTTCATGAGTTGATTAACTTTAAGTTTAAAGTCCATGTTTTCACTTATTTTTCACAACTTATTAAACGTTTAAGCTTATTAGTGACATTATTGGTTTCGTGGCGTTATGATTTATTTATTTATAAGTTTGCACGCGTAAAAATTCATAATTAAGGTTAAAACTAGGCTTAGGCGTAGAAATGGCAAGCTTATGCGTAAACAGGAGTGATTATACGCGTAAACGTAAGCTTATGCGTAGGTTCTTGACTTACGCGTAAGAAATATTACGCGTAGGAAAAGAGGGCTTTATGCGTAGAGCTTACGCGTAAGCGTATATGGAACCTTACGCGTAAGGCTTACTCGTAAGAGTCAACCTTATGCGTAGAGGTTACTGTTTACGCATATCCTTCACAGGATACGCGTAGTCCCCAATGTAGAACCTTACGCGTAAACGTTACGCGTAAGATTTCTCTTACGCATAACATGCTACGCTTAAGGTGATCCTTATGCGTAGATGGCAAGTAACCTTGATTATGAATTTTCATGCGTAGAAAACCTAAAATAATTTCATCATATCACCAATCTTAACATATACATTCAATCTTTATCATCTCAAACATGAATACTCAATCAAACAGTTATGCGTAGAACACATGTTACGCGTAAACTTAAACCCTTAGGCCTAATTTCTACGTGTAAGTTATCTAACTATAGGAATTGCACCAAACATGTTCTGTAAGGTCTCAGAAGCCTTATAAGTAGTTCTATACAAGTTTTAACATCAAAGGCTAAGCGAATCAAAAATACCCAAATACTTATGAACATAAACCCTAATCTTCAATTTTCATGCGTTTAGCGTTTCTGGGTAGATTCTAAGCACGGATATGGTCAATTCAACTTGAAAACAACATCATACAACTATCTTTTTACCCAAAAACATTCACATTTGAAAACCCCCAAATTTACGCATAAACCCTAAATCCAAGAATCAATCAATTTGTATTTCTGGGTGTGTTTTAATGATAAAAATGGAATCATTGATGTTAGAGAAACATTTTGACACACTCATTTTAACCACAAACACACAAACTTGATTATGTGTTCTTACGCTTATGCGTAGAATACAAAATCACTTCTAGATAAAAATCTAGCAGTTGGATTTCAAAACGATTTAAAACCCATGTTTAGATTATTGGTAAGAACATATTTTCACTTACAAATTGATGATCAAAAGTCCGGATTTGATGAACGAATTTTAGCCGTAGGTTTTGGTAGGTTGAGAAATTAAATGTGAAGAGTTAATGTGGTTAGGTAGATGTTTTGTTAAAATAACTTTGAGTTTTTGACAGTTTTAGCCCTTCCACCTTAACCATTTACATCCTATGCCCATAACTTCCATTTTGGTTACCCAACAAAGGATATTAAGAAAGAACTTTGACGACACTCCCACTCGACTTAAGAAATAATGAAATTTTATAGATTTTAGTCTGAGGAGTGTCAGTAAACCAGAAATGTGACCACCATTATTAAAGAAACAACCGTGATAAGGTAACATGCAAGTACAAGGTTTTAGGAAACCGAAAAATATATGCTTTCTCCCCCTCAACACTTGATCGAGAAAATACTGAATTTTGAAAGATTTGAGTGTTGACGGAAGAATTGTACTTGCCACGTTAAAAGAAATATATATAGAAGAATATTTTTGTTCTTTTATCTGATTTTATAATTTTGTATTTTGTTTTTGAAAAATATTTACAAAAGAGGTTTTGGTGTTTGACTGGTTTTTAAGAATGTTTTAAGAGTTCATCCAGTTCCTCTTAAGTCAAACACCGCATACCAATCCGGTGGACCAGCTCATTAAACCTAGCAGGAGCTAAGGCTTTGGTGAGAAGATCTGCCAATTGGTATTCAGTACCCACAAAGTATAATTCAACTGTACCCTGTTCCACGTGGTCCTTGATGAAATGATATCGAAGATCGATGTGCTTTGATTTTGAATGTTGAACAGAGTTGCACGAGATCGCAATAGCACTCCGATTGTCGCAGTACATCGGGATTCTGTCAAATACATAACCATAGTCTTTGAGTTGTGTTCTCATCCAAATGACTTGAGCACAACACGCCGACATGGCTACATATTCTGCTTCGGTTGAGGACAGCGATGTACAGTCCTGCTTCTTCGATTGCCATGACACCAATTTGTCACCAAGAAATTGTAATGCTCCGGAAGTACTTTTCCATGAATCTAAGCATCCTGCGTGATCAGCATCTGAAAAAGCTATTAGTTCAAAACCAGAATCCTTCGGATACCAGATCCCCAAGTTAATGGTTCCCTTGATGTATCGGAGGATTCTTTTAGCCTCACAGAGGTGGGTTTCAGTTGGTCTCGACTGATAACGGGAGCAAAGATATACGGCAAAAACAATATCAGGCCTGCTAGCTGTTAGATACATGAGAGACCCAATAATACTACGGTATTTGGTAGGGTCTACCGATTTCCCATGTAAATCAGCGTCTAGCTTCTTGGTATGAGCCATTGGTGTGGCATAGGTGTCACAGTTTTGCATTCCAAATTTGTTCAATAGTTCAAGGGCATATTTGGACTGACTTAAGAAAATACCGCGGGGTGATTGATGGACTTGCATTCCGAGAAAGAATGTGAGTTCACCGATCATTGACATTTCAAAATGTTTTGTCATTGGTTTTGCAAAAGCATTTGAGTATTTTAAATGTGTTGACCCAAAAATGATGTCATCCACATAGATTTGAACGATTAAGATGTGAGCCCCGTGATATTGTATGAAAAGTGTAGGATCGACCGAACCTTTGGTGAATTTATTGGCAATGAGGAAGGATAATAATTTATCGTACCACACTCGAGGAGCTTGTTTGAGACCGTACAGAGCTTTGTTCAGTTTGTAGACATCGTTCGGGAACTCGGGATCAACGAATCCTTCTGGCTGGCTGACATAAACTGTTTCTTTCAGTTGCCCATTCAGAAAGGCAGTTTTGACGTCCATCTAAAAGACCGTTATATTCATATGAGTCGCGAACGCGAGAAAGATTCGAACAGCCTCAAGACAAGCAACCGGAGCGAATGATTCTTCAAAGTCAATACCCTCTTCCTGTCTATAACCCTTAGCCACCAGACGTGACTTGTTTCTGATTACGTTCCCTTCAGCATCCAATTTGTTCTTCCAAATCCATTTGAGACCAATGACGTAGACCCCTGTTGGTCATTCAACCAGTTCCCATACTTCAAGACGTTTGAATTGGTTGAGTTCTTCTTGCATGGATTCAATCCAGTTGTCTTTTGTCATTGCGTCTTTAATGTTTTTAGGTTCAGATTGGCAGACAGTGAGTGCATAAATGCAATGTTCACCATCTGTGTGAAGACGTTGTCTCGTAATGACTGGTTGATTCAGGTTGCCAATAATATTCTCTAGAGGATGATCTTTTGTCCAACGATGTGTGGAGGGTTGATGTTGGTATACATTGTGCAGATTTTGAGGATTCAAATGGCTTGTAGATGATTCCGCGACATCAGGTGCAGCAGTTTCATTAGCAAACGGGTTAAAGAACGCATTTGGATCAAAATCTGCAGGTGGGGGTACTTCATTAAGAACATCATCAGCTGGTTCAGCGTCGTTGGATGCAGTTTGTTCAACTGTTGTGGTAGAGTCAATTGGTGGTGCTTCTTCAACAGTAGTTGTTGTAGCAGGTGTATTATAAGAGTATGATCAGGTTGAGCAGCAAAAACAGCGGATACACCTGGAGCACGTTCATCAATGTCATCACTAAACAGCGGAGCAAAGAGTTTTTCCATTTGTTGACGAGTAAGCTGGGGGCTTGGTTCAGCTGATGATGGGGTTTGAGGGAAGTTTAAATGGTTGTGACCGGGTTCCAAGCTGTTATGCTCGGAAGCCATCTCTGTAAGCTCATCAAAATTAGCATGAATCATTTCCATAACCTGCTTTGTACGACGATTCCAGATCCGGTAACCTTTAGAGTTCTCACAGTATCCAATAAAGACTCCAATGTCAGCTTTGGCATTGAGCTTTCCAAAGTCATCACGATCATTATTTGGGTAGTAAAGGGATCCAAATACATAAAAGTGTTTGAGATTTGGTTTATGGTTGTGGATAAGCTCAAAAGGTGTTTTGTTGTGGCGTTTTGTAATCATTGAACGATTTTCAGTATAGCATGCAGTTGATACAGCTTCTGCCCACAAGTAATCTGGAAGTTTAGCATTGATTAACATTATTCTTGCAGTCTCCACTAACGTACGGTTTCGTCTTTCAACAACTCTGTTTTGTTCTGGTGTACGTGCAATAGATGTCTGATGTGCAATTCCCACTTTCTCATAAAATTCTCGAAGAGTTTGGTTCACAAATTCAGTTCCTTTGTCTGTTCTGATTTGGCGGACGGTGTTCCGGAGCTGAACTTGAATTTTCGTGAGAAAGGTGATGATCATCTGTGGAGCTTGATCTTTACTTCGAAGAAAGTAGACCCAAGTCCATCGTGAGTAGTCATCGACAATTACCAAGATGTAGCGTTTGCCATTAATCGTTTGCACGCGCATCGGGCCACACAAATCCATGTGAATAAGATGAAGCACATGCTGAGAGCTGTGTTCCACCTTTGAAGGAAAATGAGCACGAGTGCTTTTCCCTTGTTCACAAGCAGAGCAAAGGTGATCTTTAGAATACTGGAATCTCGGGAGACCTTCAACAAGTTTGTGTCGAGCAAGGTTGGTGATGGTTTGAAAGTTTAAATGTGAGAGACGACGGTGCCATAGCCAAGATTTTGTAGATGTAGCCTTTGAGAGTAGACAGATGGGAGATGAAGCAACCACGTCTTGCATTGAGATAGTGTACAGACTAGAATTGCGAGAGCCAGACATAAGATCGTTTCCTTGTAGATCACGAATGAAACAAGTTTTCTCCCGAAAAGCAACTTCCAAGTCTCCATCACATAATTGACCGACTGAAAAGAGATTGTGACCGAGGCCTTCCACATAATAAACCCTGCTAATTTCGATATTGCCATTGATATAATCTCCGTAGCCCATGATAGCTGCGAAGTGATCATTCCTGAATCTGACAGTGCCAATGAACTTTGCAATAAAGTTTGATAACAGTTTAAGATTGCCTGTCATGTGTCGGGAACATCCGCTATCAACAATCCAAAGGATGATCTGTATCACCTGCATTACACACAGACGACACAGATGGAATAGAAGTAGATGTGGAACCCGAAATGTTAGAGGGTTCCGAAGCAGTTATAGTAGAAATACACACATCAATGATTTTAGGTATCCATTTAAATCCTAGTGTATTATGTATCCATTTCTACCATCTCCAACTAGTCTTTGCTTTTGTCTTCGTAAATGCACTAGGTGGTACCACATTCCTTGGAGGTGATACTGGAACTACAGGGACATCAATGCATTTCTTAGAATCTAAAGAGGGCGGTTTACCAAGCACAGACTTAGAAGCATTAGTGGGCCTAGAGGTATTCCGTATCTTAGGATTCCGTAAACGAGACATGATAGCTTTAGCAACACATTTATCATGACAATCAGAAAGCATACTTTTACGACATATAACACAAGAAGCTTCAGACTGAATATCAAAAGTACTTAAAGGTTTTGCATTAGTTACAACACTTTTTCCATTACCTTTGTTAGACGCAATATCTAAAGTGGGTGCAACTTGAGTCTTATTCAAAGTCCTAGGGTGTTCTTCTACTTCAGCATTCTTTATTGATCTTTTCTTAGGTCGCAACTTCCTATTCTTTCTTGTATTGCTCCTAGGCTGTGAAGTACAGACGTTTGGAAAAGAGGAAACTATTCCTGTTTCATTAGAGGGAAACACATTAGTATCTTGTGTTTTGTCAGTAGGCAATCTGGGATCACGTTTGCTAAGTGTTACAGGTGCAATTTTCTTAATGATCCTAGGCTGAACTTGTTCATACTTTCCTAACATCTCCCTTAACTTAATGATAGCGTGCACCAAGTCTTGATTTTCAGAACGAAGATTTCCAGAAAAATTCATGACTTCTTTAGTGTGTGCAAGATAATGATCAAGTTCGTTTGATGCTTGATTACGAGTCTGTTTGAGTAAATCAAATATGACACCATATTCCTATTTAACTTTTGTAAGTTCTTGTTCATATTTTGAGATTTGACATTTCAAAGACACGTTTTGATCATCCAGTTGCTCAATTTTAGGATCAAAAGATTTTGAGTGCAACTGAGTGATTTTGTTTTGCAAAGAAAGTTCACGATTTTGATAATCTTTTTGACACCATTGAAGACGACATTTTGAATTTGAAAGCTCGTTTAACAATCATTCATTTTCAACTTTTAAAGATTCAATCTGGTGCACATTATCAGTATTCTCAACAATATCAACAGAATCAGCAGAGATATGATCAGATGCATATGCAACAGATTGTAATAAAATAAGATTATTGATATCAGCACAGATAACATCTTCCAAGAGTCGATCAACATCTTTTCTCAACAATTTCTTTTTATGTTTAGTATTTGAAATCGATGTTTCTGTTTTCTCGAAAATTGTTTTCATGAGACCAAGTTCCTTGTGAAAATCCCTTTCCCAATATAGTGCACAAGTTTTCAAATTTTTGACATGGGGTAAAATTCTTTTCTGAAGAATATCTTTGTGTTCTCGCGCCATTGGCGATTGAAAATGTTCAACTTTTATTTCAGAATGAAATTCAATCTCACGTTCCAAAATTTTGAGGTCAGATAATAAAGTGTCAAAATATTTGATAACGCGACAACTTTCGGCTTTTGTTTTAACTTCACTAAGTGAAGGTAAAGGACCATTAATTTGTGCACCATTGTGTTGGGGATGAACTTCAGAAACTGGGGTGATAAGCAAAGGTTTGTTTGAAGTATCTTGTTGTGTGACAAAAGTTACGGCTTTTGAATAGTTAAATGGTTTGTTATAAACGACATTTTCCATTTTTGACCGACTCTCGTCATCTGCATCTAATTCCTCCATGCGATTATATTCAACAACAGTCATAATTAAATCATCAATTCTATGTTCTGCACTGTAAATTTCAGGATTTGGTTTGAATGCTTTGTTTGAAAACTTAGGTTTGTAATCAGCAAGAATTGGTCCATATTCATTTGGATTTGGTTTAAAAGTAAACTTTTGAATAGTTGTGATTGACTCACCATGTTTATAAACAACATTTCGAAACTATTTGATTTTGTGTTGTAATAATTGCGAGAATGAAACCTTTGAGTTTTTCGGTTCCGACTCAATAATTGAACAGTTTTTGTCAAGAGACTTATGTTTTTCGTAAGGTGCTTTACTTATCTATTGATAGAACTTCTTTAACAGATGAATGTTGTGTTTTAGTTTATCAAAGCTTTACAACAAATATTTGTACCACTCAGTTAGTGTTGATAAGTTTTCAAATGAAAATTTGGTTTAGGTTTACTTATACCTGGTTAAGAACGACTAATGTTTGGATTCAAAAGTTTGTTTCGTAAGTTTGGTTTAGGACTTTAAATGTCACGTCTTGTATCTTAACTACTAAATTAATACTGACAACAACTTATATTAGCGTACCTCCTTAATCTACGTCTACTGCTCTCAGCCAGTTTTTACCTTTTACAGCAAATATTGTTTGGTAAATTGATAAGTTTTCGGCA
>BPTQ01000048.1:0-23137 GCA_019973895.1 Chrysanthemum seticuspe
CCGTAACAAACTTAAAACAGCGCTGAAGGCAAATGCAATTAAGATCAGAGGAATATAGTGGATTCCTGGGTCGTTAAGTCCCACGGAGGATGAATGGTGTTTAACACAGACAGATGTCGAATAATCACTAAGGATAGTGATCAGTAAGGATTTTGAGTTATTTATACCTAAAGAAAAGTTTTATAAATTACAGGGGCTTAAATGAAAATTAAAGAAAATTAAAAAGTTAAAATATATTAAATAAACGCTATCACTATTTTAAAATTGATGAACGTTTAAAATCTAAAACGTACGTTTAAATAAAATTACGTAAACGTACAAAATAAAACGTGAGTTTTAAGAAATAAAATGCCTACAAATATGAAAATGATATTTTTATAATCCTAATAATAAAATAAAATTATTAGAAAAATAAAATTATTTTTAAAACTATTTATTTAATTATTATTAATTAAAAACTATTTATTAAGTATTTAAAATGCACTAAAATATAAGAAAATACAAAATTAACCTAGAAAAATGAAATTATAACTTAGAAAAATCTAAAATATGATAAAACTTATTTTAAAACTGAAAATATATTTTTTAGAGTTTATATGTATTTATTATGAATTTAATACTATTTAAAACTAATTAAAATGCTAAAAAATACTATTTAAAGCAAGAAAATTATGGAAAAATATTTTTTTGGCTTTTTATATTTATCTTAATCTAGGAAAATTGAAAACATATTTTTTTAAACTTTTTCTGGTTTATTTGTATTAAAAGCTATTTAAAAAGGATTAAAAACTGTTTTAAATAAGGAAAAATACTAAACAGTGATGGAAAAATCTGAAAAATTCAGGAAAATACTAAAATATTATTCTAAGTTTATAAAAAATATAAAAACATATGCTTATGTGCAAGATTATGAAACTGTAATGAAACTGCTTATGAATAAGCACTTCAAAATAAGCCAAAGTCCACAAATGGACACCAAATAATCACAGAAGCTAGGTTATGCTATAATTACTTAATACTAACCTATACCAACTATCCTAAACCTCTGAAAAGCAGTTTAAGCCAAGAATTAAGCAAAGCAAAACTAGTTTTATTTCAGAAATGGGACAATATTATGGTTGATCTAGGAGTGGGGTCCACATAGCTTAAGCTCAAAAGCTTGACTGAAACTGATAGTCAGCTGGGTGGTGATTCCAAAGAACCAAGAAACACCTACTGGGGCCCACTGAGGTGGCCTGAAGGACCCACCAAAGTGGTGGTGATGGCCACTGTATTGGTGGTGCATGGCTGCACAGAACATGTTTTTGAGAAGGGGTTCAAAAGAAAGCTAAGAATAAGCAGTCTATAAGCTAGTTAAAAGTAAACTTATATTTTTCTAATTTAGTTAAGCAACTATATATTACTATCCCAAAAGCTGATGAACTAAATCCTAATATTGAGATCACAATAAAATTGTGAAGTTTATTCAAAAACTGACCAAAGAAAAATTTGACTTTTTAAGATATGAACTAATGTTGACTAATATGAACTTTTGATGGATTCTATGGACTAATTATGTTATATTAAGATGAATTAAGACTAATTTAAGTTGAGTCTACTAATTATGCACCAACATGAAGGATTTTAACTTGTAAATACTTGATAGTTAACTGTCAAGGGATAGGATTTGGAATTTTGACTTTTATTCAAACAAGGACTGTATTTTATGGGTGAAATGAGTTAATAGATGCTATTGTGACTGAGAACAACTATACACAACAACAAAGCTAGCCTCTAGCAGGCTTAATTCAGCAAATCCAAACAACCTTTATTATAACTATTGTGAATCATTAAGTACTAAAACAAGTATTTAAATTAAGTGATCTATTTATTATCTGATATTAACTAAATTGAAACAGTATTAAGCTAGATTTAACAAGATTATAGTACTTATATTAAGAAATGCAAATTTCAAGGGATTGGCTTACAAATTGAGTTCATACACAAGACAGAGAACCAAGGCCTGAGAATCACTCCTATAGGCTTACCACTAAGCCTCTAAACCATTTTCATCCAATAACAAACATGCTTCAGCTTTTGATCTTCATTTCCACAGATTTTTTTATTTTTTACTAATTTATTGGAATTTTTGGTAATTTTTCTTTTTAAAACTTAAACTGAGTTTAAAATGTTTTTAATAGCTTAAACAAGCTACTAGGAGCTTATATAAGCTTATTGAATCCAGAACAACAATTACAAACAACATAAGTGATAAGGTTTTAAAAGGTACCATTTTGAGGGGTCGTTTAAGTCCTTATTTGATCACTTTTGTATCCGCTATTGCTTAATATCGTTCCTTTTCACTTTTTAGGTCTCGTGAAGGCAAAATGCTGGAATGGCACTTATTTGGACAAAAAGGCGCGAATATATGAAGAAAATGGCCAAAGTCGAAATCGAGGCACTCACAGTTGCTGAAGTTTGAGGGCGACGGCGTCAGGTGCTATTGGCGACGCCGTCCCAAAATTATTGTGACGATCCAGTACCCAAAACTCGTATTTTCAAGTGACGACGTCTAGTTGTGAAAGAGTAGGCCGTCGCTACTCAGACGGCCTAGATGCAATCCAGACGACGTCAGAAGCTGAAGAGGACGGCGTCACGGACATAAGGTGACGCCGTCAAAAGGTTAACGTGGCCAAGAGGAAACCCTAATGGCGGCGACACGACGGCGTCACTAAACATAAGGTGACGCCGTCGCAATTGTAATCTTATATATAGAATCTGAATTTTTCAGTCTTTGTGTGGAGAGTCTTTGGAGTAAAAACCTAAAACCGAACCTAAGGTGTCTTGTACAGTATTTTAGGGTTTTAAACCCTATCTTACATCAAGATAAGTCTTTACTTCATTAATTCAATTATGTCTTTGATTATTTGTGTGTATGCTTGCATGTTCTCCATGTCCGGCTAATTTATTTGTGTGTTTGCTTAGGAAGTATGAAACTTAATTATTCAATATTGATTGGTTGTTTCTTATCTTAGTTGATTAATGATCTAGTAATGCGATAGGTCATTCGTTGTGTACTTAATGCTTGATTCATCTTTGTGAACCTTAGAATATAATTACCTGAGTAATTGTAGGCTAAACCATCCAAAGAGCGCCTTAGAGTAGGAGTTTATAATCCCTAGTGGGTTTGTAGACAAGACCCTTTGGTAAGTTCAAAGAGTTAGGGAGAAACGCATACCCTACAACTTAGACTCACAACGCAACTAGGAATAAGACGTTACACTCAACCATCAATAGGAGATAATTAACGAGTAATACAATCTAAGTAAACACATCTTTAAACTATCATACGAGCACACATTAATTAGACATAGACTCCCACAACCTTAGTTTAGATAATTCGATAATAGTAGAGTAATCGGTAGAAATACCAACCCCCCAAATCCAATACCCGAGATTCGTACCTTTCATTTTCATAAAACATAAAAAGATAAAAAAAATAATCTTCCTCAACCTTAACCTTAGCGTAGTAACTCCTTACTAGCATTCCTATTCCCCTAGAGAACGATATCAATACCCGTGGCTTACCCTAATTACTACACTACAACGATTAGGTTCACTGCCTAGGGTGTTATAAAACTTGCTCGAAGAAAAGGAAGTTTCCTTGACCCCGAACGACGCGTGTAGCGTTATCAAGTTTTTGGCGCCGCTGCCGGGGAATAGAATAGCTAGTTAGTAGTCCACCTCGTTTAGGTTTCTTTGCTTGATTCCTATCAAGTAAACTTTTTTCTCATTTTTTAGCTTTCTCTTAGTCTATCCCCCTTCTTCGTAACCTTTGTTCGTAACCCCATCACTTTTCATCATGGAAGGTGATAATCAACGACCACGTCCCCATACAAACCCCCTTAAGCAACTTAGAACCCGCAGTTCCACCAAAACTCTTCTTGAACCATTTGCAGAACCCGAAAGAGAGCTCAATAGGCGAAGAAAAGCTCTCCATGATTCAGAACTTCAAGGCACTTCCATCAATTTTGATGAAGTTACATCTGATGAAGAATCTCCTCATTCCCCACAATCTCCTGAAACCATCATCATTGACAATCGGAGTCAAAATGGCGAGGAAGTTCTTGCCACTCCAGCCAATAGCCCCATAAATCCTCCTAAAGCGAAAACCCTTGGGGAACACTCCTACCCTTCTGCGTCTGGATTCACCAGTGCCATTGTCTATCCCTCGGAACAGATCAATGAGGTATTGCATGCATCTGATATTTGGCTAATCCAAAAGGCATGTTGATGAGTGTCTAAATACTCATCATTTTTGTACTGTTAGAATGCCAAAAACATCTGAAAACACTCAGAAACACATCAAAATGATAAAAATATCACAAACAAGTGTTTTATATGTTTTAAATGCAAAAACATCAAAATCTGGTGAAAAACGTATTAAGTTTGCATAATTGGCAGTTTTAGTCCCCCAAGTTTAAAAAGTTGTCAAAATTAGTCCCTGGTAATTCAAAAACTTGCAAAATATCATTTTAGGTCCATGAGATTCAAAATTTGTCAAAACAAACCCTTCAAAGTTTAAAAATCACAAATTTACAACTTTAGTCCTTTAACTTTGAAAATTGTCAAAAATAGTCCTTGGTTAATTTAAAAAGTGAAAATTATCAAGTTTTAACCTTGTTCTATTAATCAATGACAAAAATGGTCCTTATGATAAACTTTTTGAGAATTTACAATATTGGTCCCTCAAGTTTTAAACTTGACAGTTTTAGTCCCTGGATTTGTAAAAATGGAAATTAACAACAAAGGTCCTTGTACTATTAATACTTGGCAGTTTTAGTCCTTATGAGAGCTTGGGAAAATGTTCAAGTTCAGCCCTTCAACTTTGGCAGAATTGCAAATATGGTCCTTGTTTACTAAACCAAACCAAACGGACCCTATTATTACTACTAGCCCAAACCCAAGCCCAAACAGTGACCCGGCCCAAAATTTAAAATCAAAATAAACCGCGGTCACTGTAGACTGTCTCTCCCAAAGCAGTTTAGCCAAAACCAGTGGTTTTAACCACTGGTTTTCTCCTTTACACCTCACTAACATCACCTTTCCACCTCTTTCCTTCCACCTCCACACAAATCCAAGTCCATTAAATGAAAAAACCCACTCTTTGAAAAATGGCGCCAAAATCGCCATGTGGCATATCTGACTATCTGCCTTAATTCAATGGTCTAGATGAGATGGGATTAGTTCAGAGGTCGACAAAGGTTGAAATGAAGTCAATAAATATCAAGTGTGAAGCTATGAAGAAGATATCTAGAGTAATTTTACTTTTTAATGTCGTTTAAGCTTAATTTTTAATTCAAGTGTATCTTAAAGCTTTTAAATCTTGTATTTCATGTTTCCAGTGTAACATAAACCTTTTGATATCATCAATTTCAGTTTTGAGGTCTTATCTCATATTATGCAATTTTTACGAATTAAACCAAAATCTCAATATAATGAAATGTTGTTAGAAGATGTTAGTTTGGACTGAGTAAGTCATATAAGCTCCTTATAAAGCTTATTTAAGCTTTTAGACACTTTAAAAAGCAGTTTAGAATCTAAAATCAAAAATTCACAAAAATATCAAGAAAATAAAGAAAAAATAAAAATCAATGGTGAAACCTGATGAATGCTTGGAGCAGGGTATATTTTGGATTGCCTTGGGATTAGTGCTTCATGGGAAGCTTTAGGATGTGTTCTCAGTCCTTGGTTCTCCATTTTCAGTTGAAACTCACTTGTAAGCCTTTTGATCAATTTTTGCATTTATATGTTTTAGTTGTCTAGAAAGTGTAAAATCTGTTTCTTAGTACTCATTAGTCATAATTTAGTGTATTTAAGTTTTAAAAACAGTGGTTTGTTCTTTTAAATCAGTAGTTAGTGAAAATTCTATTTTAACAGTCAATATAGCATTTTTATTAATCTTGAGTTTCATGGTATTGATTCTGTTGTTTAATATTTCAATAGTCCTATTAATCAATATTACAAGTTCTGTAATCAATTCCATGGTTTTAATCTATGATTCTCTTTGAAAAAGTACCAAAACAGTCTCTAAAGGAGTGTTTGGTTTTACTTATTTCACTGCAGTAGAGATTGTGCAGTCCTGTGTCTGTGTTTGTCTCATGTTTCATTAGTTCTAAATAACTCATATTAGCAGTAAAAACCTGTCCTCATTTGTTAAAAAGTCAAACTTCCTTTTTAATCCTACTTAACTAGATATCTGTTAGTTGTTTAAGTGTAATAATCACCACAGTAGTTCATAACCTGTTAACCTAGCTTAATATCATCTCCTTCTAGCTTAATATTACATAATCAGTTCATAGATTCAAGTTAAAGTTCAGTTTGGTCAATCTTTCATTTCAATCAAAAAGTCAAAACTTGCCCTGTGCATCAGTTTTGATAGCCAAATCAAAAGCTCCTACAGAGCTTATTAGTTGACCTTTACCTGTGATTTTTGTTTCTATAGGTAGTCAACCTGGTCCTTTTCAAGTTTCAAGTTTTAAATTTCCATTTGGAGCTTGTTTGATAAGCCTGCTCATGGCTTTTAGCTTGTCCCATATTACTCAGCATTCACTGAGTTTTTACTCAGTGAATTGACAGGTTTTGAAAAATCTTCTCACAAAGCTTATAAGAGCTTTTCAGAGTCTGAGTTTTGGTACAATTGATCTCAAACAGGTCTACTCCAAGTTCTAATAATTGATTTTCAGTTTTAGCTTATTGAGTGATCTGTGCAATAGCTTAAAGTAGTATACAAATTTCTGTTTTGCTTATTCAAGCTCAAACTTCAAATCTGTGTTAGCTAGTAATCCAGAGGTTATAGCTTGTTGTTTTTGGTTGAAATTGAGTCATTATAGCATATTTTAGCTTCCTTATCAGTTTGGTGGTCTTTGGTTATAAATTGGCTTTTTCAAGTGCTTATTATTAAGCAGTTGTAACTGCAGTTGCTTAATTCTCCAAACAAGACCATGTTTTTCTATTTTTCATAGATTCAGCATATTAAAATAGACTTTTCCTGAAATTTTCATTATTTTTCATAACTGTTTGCTATTTTTCTTAATTAAAAACAGTTTTTAGGTATTTTTAAATAGCTTTTAATACAAATAAATTATAAAAAGTTCAAAAAAATGATTTTTCAATTTTCTTAGGTTAAGATAAATATAAAAGTAATAAAAAGTATTTTTCCATAATTTTCTTAGTTTAAAAAGTATTTTTTAGCATTTTTATTAGTTTTAAATAGTTTTAAATTAATAATAAATACATAATAAGTCTTAAAAATATATTTTTAGTTTTAAAATAAGTTTTATCATATTTTAGATTTTTCCAAGTTATAATTTCATTTTTCTAGGTTAATTTTGTATTTTCTTGTATTTTAGTGCATTTTTAATACTTAATAAATAGTATTTAATTAATAATAATTAAATAAATAGTTGTAAAAATAATTTTCTTTTTCTAATAATTTTCTTTTATTATTAGGATTGTTAAAATATCATTTTCATATTTGTAGCTCTTTTATTTCTTTAAAACTCACTTTTTATTTTGTACGTAGACGTAATTTTATTTTAAACGTAAGTTTTAAGTTTTAGGTTTTAAACGTTCATCGCCTTTAAAAATAGTGATAGCGTTTATTTAATAGATTTTATCTTTTATTTCTTTTAATTTGCATTTAAGTCGCTTTAATTTGTAGATTTTCTCTTTAGGTATAATTTTCCATCGAAAACCCTACTGATTGCTATCCTTAGTGATCATTCTACCATCTGATTAAGTGTTTTAACACCAATTCATCCTCCGTGGGACTTAACGACCCAGGAATTCCCTATATTCCTCTGATCTTAATTGCATTTGCGTCTGAGCTGTTTTAAGTCTATTTGACTTGACGGTTTTGCACCAATCAAATTTTGGCGCCGCTGCCGGGGAGGCTGTAAGCGTGTTTCTAGCATTATCAGACCCGTACTTGCACATATACCACAGTTTGTAAAAAGTTTTCTGTAAAGTTAATATAAACCAAAAAGTTCATTAACGCTTTTTCTAAAGTGTTAAAAACCCAAAAACAATATAAAACAACAAAACAATCGTAACGTTTTCTGTCTTGTGTTTCTTTTAAGGTGATTCTTAAAGAGATACGATTTGGTTAAACGGGACGATACCAAAAATATTTTCCAAAAGTTTTTAAACCCCATCAGCACAAATCATTACCTACGTCTTTTCAGTGGTACTTAATATACATAAAAATCAACCACCGCAAATCAAGGCAGTGCACTACCTAACTGGGGGTGCGACCATAATAAGTTCCCGAACATCAGATTTAAAACTTGCCTTTGTGTCACTTGTGATTTGGTGTACCTTTTTCAAAGAAGCCATTTCATCTGTGATTATTGGTTAAGTTCACTTTTGTTTTGCCTCATTTGTTTTGAAAATTGATTTTTATACTTAGTGCATGCGCACTCGTTCTTCCAGTTCTACAAGTCCACTTTCCGAACTTGGAAACATTCCTCGTAAACGTAGAGGACGTTCAGCTCCTTCAGCCGTGACTGAGGAACGTCTACCACCACCACCACCTGTCGAAATGGCAGAAGACAAACCTATGAATGAGCTTCTCCAAGCACCCATCGAGGGTTACGGAGATGCCATTGTTGTCCCAGCCATTGTGGCTGATACCTTCGAGCTCAAAACCGGGTTGCTTAATCTAGTAACCCAAAGCCAATTCTATGGTTTTGAGCGGGATGATCCTCATGCACACATTCGATGGTTCAATAAAATTGCATCAACCATCAAGTACAAGAATGTCCCATCCGAAGCTATCAAGCTTCTTCTGTTCCCATTTTCTCTAGAGGGACAAGCCCGGAATTGGCTTGAGAAACAACCCCCTCGATCTATAGAGACATGGGAAGATCTAGTTACCAAGTTTGTTAACGAATTCTATCCTCCATCCCGAACCACAAGTCTTAAGAATGAGATAATGAAATTTTCTCAGAGATTTGATGAATCATTCGGGGAGGCATGGGATCGTTACAAAGAATTGCTCCGCAAGTGTCCACATCATGGTTTTACCGAGTTAATGCAAATGGATACTTTCTATAATGGTCTGAGACCAGCTGACCAAGATTCTCTGAATGCCTCCGCGGGAGGTAATTTCCTTAGCAAAACCACAAAAGAAGCCTTACAAATAATTGAAAACAAGTCCCAGGTCCGTTCTTTCCGCACTAAGACATATCAAAATCAGTCTAATGCTGGACCTTCTACTTCATCTCCTGTGAGTACATCTAGCACCGATGCTAAGATTGATAAACTCACAGATGCTGTTCAGGCTTTGGTTCTTGCTAACCAAAAGAAAGTCACATTCTCTCAGACACCAACACATGGTGAAGTGAAGAAAGTTGAAGTTTGTGTCACTTGTGGTGGTCCTCATGCATACTACAACTGTACTGCCACTGATGGTAGTCCGTTTGAAGCAAATGCTATAGCCGGTACTTCAAATCAAGGAGGTAATCAATACCGTCCTCAGAATGATCCAAACTACCGTGCTAGCACTTATCAGGCACCACCCGGTTTTAACCAGAATCCTAACCGGAATCAGAATCAACCTAGAATGAACCAAGGTTATCAAAACCAAGGTAATTTCTATCCTGGACCCAATCAAGGTTTCCAACAACAAGGGAACCTTCATCAAAACAATTTCAATCGTGGGAATCAATTTCATGGGAATGTGAATCCTAATCAAGGGAATTTTCAACAACAAGGTCATAATCAAAACATCCGACCTCAAAATTTCCCTCCTAATCCACCTCCCATCATTACTCCTCCAGGACCATCATCTGATGAGTTACTGAAGCAGTTTATGAAATCCCAAGATGAGATGAACAGATTGTTGGTCAGTCAGATCGCTGATCTGAAGAAGTCTTTAAATGATCGACCCTCGAGCTCAGGTACTTTACCGAGCAACACGATCGCTAACCCGAGGGGCGATGCTAAGGCGATCACGACCAGAAGTGGTGTTTCATACAATGGACCCGCTATTCCTACTACCTCTTCTTCTTCTTCTCTTCCAAAGGTAGTGGAAAGTGAACCGAGGACACACAATGGACCTACGACTCCAATGCCCCCTCCTCCTGTGGCAATGAGTCAAGTTACCAAGGAAACAACAGACAAAGTGCATTATTCAAATCCAAGTAATACCGCACAAGTCCCACCTTTGGTAGTCCAACCTCAAGTTGTCCAGAAACCCAAGTCTAATCCAGGAGTTGTTTTTGAACCACCTGTAGCTCCCGTTGAAAATATCAAATCCAAATCTTCTATTCCATATCCATCACGTTTGAATGAGCAAAAGCTCCGTGAAAAAGCTAGTCATCAAATGGACAAATTTTTCCAAATTTTCCAAGAGTTACATTTTGACATAAGCTTTGCGGATGCTATTATGCTGATGCCCAAGTTTGCATCGACTCTCAAACACATGTTAAGCAATAAGGAAAAGCTGTTTGAAATGGCTAAAACTCCTCTTAACGAGAACTGCTCTGCAGTTATTCTGAAGAAGCTTCCAGAAAAGCTTGGAGATCCTGGGAAATTTCTCTTACCTTGTGTATTCCCAGGAATGGTTGAATGCTTTGCCCTAGCAGATCTTGGTGCAAGCATTAATCTTATGCCATATTCAGTATGGAAGAAACTATCTCTTCCGGAACTCACTCCTACATGCATGACTCTCGAGCTTGCAGATCGTACAATATCCCGTCCTCTTGGCATTGCCGAGGACGTATTTGTGAAAGTAGGAAAGTTCCATTTTCCAGCTGACTTCGTGGTTGTTGATTTTGATGCCGATCATCGGGTTCCTCTCATTGTTGGTCGAGGATTCCTGAGAACGGGTCGTGCTCTTATAGATGTATTTGAGCAAGAAATCACATTACGTGTTGGTAATGAAGCTGTCACTTTTAACCTTGATCAAACTTCGAGGTACTCTGCAAACTATGATTCTGAGTCGGTTAACCGAATAGATATCATCGATGTTGCTTCTGAAGAGTACTCGCAAGAAGTTCTTGGTTATGATCATAATTCTTCGAGTGATAATCTCACTCATTCATCTCAACCTATCATCGCCAATTCTACTCCTTCTATCACCCCATTTGAGGAAAGTGACTTCATCTTAGAAGAGATTGAAGCATACTTATCCAGTGATTCTGTTCCATGGGAAATTGATCACGCTCCAATTGACATCGAGGGAGACATACTTCTCATTGAGAAGTTGCTTAATGATGATTCATCATCTACCCCTCACTTTAGTGATTCAATTCCTGATGAGATTAATCAAAATGAGATTAATCTGGAGGGAGATTTTCTTCTTGAGAAGTTGTTAAATCATGACATTTCTCATCCTCTCCCTTCCATCAAACTTCATAACAAGGAAATCAAGTCAGTTGAGAAAACTGAAGAATTTCCTGAGGTTGAGCTTAAGGACTTACCACCTCATCTCGAGTATGCATTTCTTGAAGGTGATGATAAATTACCGGTCATTATTGCTAGAGATTTGAGTAAAGATGAAAAAGCTGCTCTCATTAAAATCTTGAAGTCACACAAGCAAGCAATTGCTTGGAAACTCTCCGACATTAAGGGTATCAACCCTGAATTTTGTACTCACAAAATCTTGATGGAGGATGACTTCAAACCCGCAGTTCAACATCAGAGAAGAGTAAATCCAAAAATCCATGATGTTATCAAACAAGAGGTTATCAAACTTCTTGATGCAGGATTGATTTACCCAATCTCAGATAGTCCTTGGGTTAGCCCAATTCATTGTGTTCCAAAAAAGGGTGGCATAACTGTTATCACAAATGAAGATAACGAGTTAATTCCAACTCGATTGGTAACGGGATGGCGTGTTTGCATTGACTATCGTAAGTTGAATGACGCCACTCGTAAAGACCATTTTCCTCTACCCTTCATGGACCAGATGCTTGAGAGATTAGCAGGGAATGAGTACTATTGCTTCCTTGATGGTTTCTCGGGTTACTTTCAGATCCCTATTGATCCACAGGATCAAGAGAAGACCACATTCACTTGCCCATACGGAACTTTTGCCTACAAACGCATGCCTTTTGGCTTATGTAATGCTCCTGGCACGTTCCAACGATGTATGATGGCCATTTTCCACGACATGATCGGGGAAACAATGGAGGTGTTTATGGATGACTTCTCGGTCATTGGGGATTCATTTCAAACTTGTCTCTCCCATCTAGACAAAATGCTCAAACGGTGTGAAGACACCAATCTTTGTCTAAACTGGGAGAAAAGTCACTTTATGGTCAAAGAAGGCATAGTCCTTGGCCATAAGATTTCCAAGAACGGGATTGAGGTAGATAGAGCAAAAGTCGATGTTATTGCTAAATTACCTCATCCTACTACCGTTAAAGGTATTAGGAGTTTTTTAGGTCATGCCGGTTTCTATCGTAGATTCATTCAAGATTTTTCCAAAATCGCCCGGCCAATGACCCATCTTCTTGAAAAGGATGCTCCTTTTATCTTTTCACCCGAGTGCATCGTAGCTTTTGAAACATTGAAGAAAAAGCTTACTGAAGCACCCATTCTCGTTGCTCCCGACTGGGATTTACCTTTTGAGCTTATGTGCGATGCAAGTGATTTTGCTATCGGCGCAGTCTTAGGGCAACGAAGAAATAAGCATTTTCAGCCAATTCACTACGCAAGTAAGACTATGACTGAAGCCCAAACTCATTACACCACCACAGAAAAAGAGCTATTAGCCGTGGTGTATGCATTTGAGAAGTTTCGGCCATACTTAATCTTGACCAAATGCGTAGTGTATACGGATCACTCGGCTCTTAAATACCTCTTTGCAAAACAAGATGCAAAGCCGAGATTACTCCGTTGGGTTCTCCTCCTCCAAGAATTTGATATTATCATACGTGATAAAAAAGGAGCTGAGAACCTGGCTGCTGATCATCTTTCCAGATTAGAAAACCCTCACCAAGATGTTTTCGAGAAGAAGGATATTAATGAAACATTTCCTCTCGAGACACTCAATGCGGTTTCTTTTCGTGGAAATTCTTCTACCCCATGGTTTGCTGACTTTGCAAATTACCATGCGGGTAACTTCATTGTGAAAGGGATGACGACCCAGCAGAAGAATAAATTCTTCAAGGATGTTAAACACTATTTCTGGGACGACCCTTTCTTATTCAAAATCTGTGCGGATCAAGTCATCCGACGGTGTGTTTATGGACAAGAAGCTCTTGACATTCTCAAAGCTTGCCATGCTGGACCCACCGGGGGCCATCATAGTCCAAACTACACCGCGAAAAAGGTGTTTGATTCCGGGTTCTATTGGCCCACAATCTATAAAGATGCCCACGATTATGTCAAAACTTGTGACGCTTGTCAGCGTCATGGAAATATATCTCAAAGGAATGAAATGCCACAAAATGCCATTCAAGTTTGTGAGATATTTGACATCTGGGGTATTGATTTTATGGGGCCATTTCCATCTTCTCGTGGTAACAAGTACATACTCGTGGCTGTTGATTATTTGTCGAAATGGGTTGAAGCAAAAGCTTTACCTACAAATGATGCCCGAGTAGTTGTGAAATTTTTGAAAGCTCCCTTTGCCAGGTTTGGAACTCCTCGTGCAATAATCAGTGATCGTGGTACACATTTTTGTAATGACCAATTTGATCGTGTCATGCAAAAGTATGGTGTTACCCACCGTCTATCTACTGCATACCACCCCCAAACAAGTGGGCAGGTGGAAGTTTCAAATCGTGGTATTAAAAGAATACTTGAAAGGACAGTAGGCGAAAATCGTGCATCCTGGTCGGATAAACTGGATGACGCACTCCGGGCTTTTCGTACAGCTTACAAAACACCAATTGGGTGTACACCATACAAGCTAGTGTACGGAAAAGCATGTCATCTTCCGATTGAACTAGAGCACAAGGCTTACTGGGCCTTAAAACATGCAAACTTCGATATACAGACAGCCGGTGATCACAGAAAAGTTCAAATGAATGAACTAAATGAACTTCGTGATCAAGCTTATGAGAACTCTTTGATTTACAAACAAAAGACAAAGAAGATTCATGACTCCAAGATCAAGAACCGCGTTTTCAACGTTGGTGATCGAGTCCTTCTTTTCAACTCTAGATTGAAGATTTTCTCGGGAAAGCTTAAGTCCCGCTGGTCTGGTCCATTTACTATCACTAAGGTTTATCCTTATGGCACCATTGAGTTATCTCAACCCGATGGTCCTAATTTTAAAGTAAATGGTCATCGATTAAAGCATTACTTTGGAGAGGACATTCCCCCTGTGGTTGTCCCGGATTTACAAACATTCCCCATGAACCAATGAATGCGGGGATCGAGTCAAGCTAGTGACTCGGGAATAAAAAATAGTAGCACACACCATATGGGTTTTCACCCATATTTTTGTCTTCTTATCCCCTTTCTACCACCCTAGTGTGGGGGAGTCTTCCCACACTGTTGTATATTCTCATTCTATCTCAAAAAAAAAAAAAAAAAAAAAAAAAAAAAAAAAAAAAAAAAGTGTATATATCAAAAATAAAATAATGGCCGTAGTATTTCCCTTTTATGTTCTTTGTTTCGGCATAACCGCCGGTACTTTGAATATTGAGGGCAATATTCATTTCTAAGTGTGGGGGGGAATTCTCACGAATTTCATGTAATTATTTCACCCAATTCCCCCGTTTTTGGCCAAAATTTTTTTTTGGAGTAAGTGTTTTTCACTTACTCAGCAAATGGTAATCAGTCCGCCATGTCTAACCCACATAAGGATTGGCTAATCCAGGAGCAAACGGCTCTTGGTAAAGATATCTCAAATCCGTTTATGGCTTGCAATTTGCCTAAAATTGTATGGTGTTCAACTCACCATATCTTTAAACTAGTGAAAAGTTGGCTAGCCCGCAAGTTTATGGCTTGTGGTAAAGGCAGTGGAAAAACCATAACTGGTAATTAACTCACCAAAGATAATATTAATAATTTATCTAAGAGTTGGCTAGTCCAGAAGGGTACGGCTTCTGGTAAAGACAAAATCAAATCCGTTGAAAGCTGGTGGTTTGCTCAAAATCACATGGTTATCGGTGTACCATGGTTCTTACTTGAACTGAAACATTTGGCTACTCCAGAAGTAATGGCTTTTGGTAAAGAGTTTAAAATCCATTATGTTTTCTCAAATCATTGCTAGGGACTAGCAATATCTTAGTGTGGGGGATTGATGAGTGTCTAAATACTCATCATTTTTGTACTGTTAGAATGCCAAAAACATCTGAAAACACTCAGAAACACATCAAAATGATAAAAATATCACAAACAAGTGTTTTATATGTTTTAAATGCAAAAACATCAAAATCTGGTGAAAAACGTATTAAGTTTGCATAATTGGCAGTTTTAGTCCCCCAAGTTTGAAAAGTTGTCAAAATTAGTCCCTGGTAATTCAAAAACTTGCAAAATATCATTTTAGGTCCATGAGATTCAAAAGTTGTCAAAACAAACCCTTCAAAGTTTAAAAATCACAAATTTACAACTTTAGTCCTTTAACTTTGAAAATTGTCAAAAATAGTCCTTGGTTAATTTAAAAAGTGAAAATTATCAAGTTTTAACCTTGTTCTATTAATCAATGACAAAAATGGTCCTTATGATAAACTTTTTGAGAATTTACAATATTGGTCCCTCAAGTTTTAAACTTGACAGTTTTAGTCCCTAGATTTGTAAAAATGGAAATTAACAACAAAGGTCCTTGTACTATTAATACTTGGCAGTTTTAGTCCTTATGAGAGCTTGGGAAAATGTTCAAGTTCAGCCCTTCAACTTTGGCAGAATTGCAAATATGGTCCTTGTTTACTAAACCAAACCAAACGGACCCTATTATTACTACTAGCCCAAACCCAAGCCCAAACAGTGACCCGGCCCAAAATTTAAAATCAAAATAAACCGCGGTCACTGTAGACTGTCTCTCCCAAAGCAGTTTAGCCAAAACCAGTGGTTTTAACCACTGGTTTTCTCCTTTACACCTCACTAACATCACCTTTCCACCTCTTTCCTTCCACCTCCACACAAATCCAAGTCCATTAAATGAAAAAACCCACTCTTTGAAAAATGGCGCCAAAATCGCCATGTGGCATATCTGACTATCTGGCTTAATTCAATGGTCTAGATGAGATGGGATTAGTTCAGAGGTCGACAAAGGTTGAAATGAAGTCAATAAATATCAAGTGTGAAGCTATGAAGAAGATATCTAGAGTAATTTTACTTTTTAATGTCGTTTAAGCTTAATTTTTAATTCAAGTGTATCTTAAAGCTTTTAAATCTTGTATTTCATGTTTCCAGTGTAACATAAACCTTTTGATATCATCAATTTCAGTTTTGAGGTCTTATCTCATATTATGCAATTTTTACGAATTAAACCAAAATCTCAATATAATGAAATGTTGTTAGAAGATGTTAGTTTGGACTGAGTAAGTCATATAAGCTCCTTATAAAGCTTATTTAAGCTTTTAGACACTTTAAAAAGCAGTTTAGAATCTAAAATCAAAAATTCACAAAAATATCAAGAAAATAAAGAAAAAATAAAAATCAATGGTGAAACCTGATGAATGCTTGGAGCAGGGTATATTTTGGATTGCCTTGGGATTAGTGCTTCATGGGAAGCTTTAGGATGTGTTCTCAGTCCTTGGTTCTCCATTTTCAGTTGAAACTCACTTGTAAGCCTTTTGATCAATTTTTGCATTTATATGTTTTAGTTGTCTAGAAAGTGTAAAATCTGTTTCTTAGTACTCATTAGTCATAATTTAGTGTATTTAAGTTTTAAAAACAGTGGTTTGTTCTTTTAAATCAGTAGTTAGTGAAAATTCTATTTTAACAGTCAATATAGCATTTTTATTAATCTTGAGTTTCATGGTATTGATTCTGTTGTTTAATGTTTCAATAGTCCTATTAATCAATATTACAAGTTCTGTAATCAATTCCATGGTTTTAATCTATGATTCTCTTTGAAAAAGTACCAAAACAGTCTCTAAAGGAGTGTTTGGTTTTACTTATTTCACTGCAGTAGAGATTGTGCAGTCCTGTGTCTGTGTTTGTCTCATGTTTCATTAGTTCTAAATAACTCATATTAGCAGTAAAAACCTGTCCTCATTTGTTAAAAAGTCAAACTTCCTTTTTAATCCTACTTAACTAGATATCTGTTAGTTGTTTAAGTGTAATAATCACCACAGTAGTTCATAACCTGTTAACCTAGCTTAATATCATCTCCTTCTAGCTTAATATTACATAATCAGTTCATAGATTCAAGTTAAAGTTCAGTTTGGTCAATCTTTCATTTCAATCAAAAAGTCAAAACTTGCCCTGTGCATCAGTTTTGATAGCCAAATCAAAAGCTCCTACAGAGCTTATTAGTTGACCTTTACCTGTGATTTTTGTTTCTATAGGTAGTCAACCTGGTCCTTTTCAAGTTTCAAGTTTTAAATTTCCATTTGGAGCTTGTTTGATAAGCCTGCTCATGGCTTTTAGCTTGTCCCATATTACTCAGCATTCACTGAGTTTTTACTCAGTGAATTGACAGGTTTTGAAAAATCTTCTCACAAAGCTTATAAGAGCTTTTCAGAGTCTGAGTTTTGGTACAATTGATCTCAAACAGGTCTACTCCAAGTTCTAATAATTGATTTTCAGTTTTAGCTTATTGAGTGATCTGTGCAATAGCTTAAAGTAGTATACAAATTTCTGTTTTGCTTATTCAAGCTCAAACTTCAAATCTGTGTTAGCTAGTAATCCAGAGGTTATAGCTTGTTGTTTTTGGTTGAAATTGAGTCATTATAGCATATTTTAGCTTCCTTATCAGTTTGGTGGTCTTTGGTTATAAATTGGCTTTTTCAAGTGCTTATTATTAAGCAGTTGTAACTGCAGTTGCTTAATTCTCCAAACAAGACCATGTTTTTCTATTTTTCATAGATTCAGCATATTAAAATAGACTTTTCCTGAAATTTTCATTATTTTTCATAACTGTTTGCTATTTTTCTTAATTAAAAACAGTTTTTAGGTATTTTTAAATAGCTTTTAATACAAATAAATTATAAAAAGTTCAAAAAAATGATTTTTCAATTTTCTTAGGTTAAGATAAATATAAAAGTAATAAAAAGTATTTTTCCATAATTTTCTTAGTTTAAAAAGTATTTTTTAGCATTTTTATTAGTTTTAAATAGTTTTAAATTAATAATAAATACATAATAAGTCTTAAAAATATATTTTTAGTTTTAAAATAAGTTTTATCATATTTTAGATTTTTCCAAGTTATAATTTCATTTTTCTAGGTTAATTTTGTATTTTCTTGTATTTTAGTGCATTTTTAATACTTAATAAATAGTATTTAATTAATAATAATTAAATAAATAGTTGTAAAAATAATTTTCTTTTTCTAATAATTTTCTTTTATTATTAGGATTGTTAAAATATCATTTTCATATTTGTAGCTCTTTTATTTCTTTAAAACTCACTTTTTATTTTGTACGTAGACGTAATTTTATTTTAAACGTAAGTTTTAAGTTTTAGGTTTTAAACGTTCATCGCCTTTAAAAATAGTGATAGCGTTTATTTAATAGATTTTATCTTTTATTTCTTTTAATTTGCATTTAAGTCGCTTTAATTTGTAGATTTTCTCTTTAGGTATAATTTTCCATCGAAAACCCTACTGATTGCTATCCTTAGTGATCATTCTACCATCTGATTAAGTGTTTTAACACCAATTCATCCTCCGTGGGACTTAACGACCCAGGAATTCCCTATATTCCTCTGATCTTAATTGCATTTGCGTCTGAGCTGTTTTAAGTCTATTTGACTTGACGGTTTTGCACCAATCACATGTCAATTCCATGGATCCCACAGTGAAAACCCAATTCACCACATCAAACAGTTTCTAAAAATTGTTGATGCTATCTATGCCGACGGAGCATCTAAGGAGACATCTAGACTCCGGTTTTTCCCATTTTCTCTTCAAGGGCGAGCCAAGGAGTGGCTCGATAAGCTCCCTCCAAGGTCCATTTTCACATGGGAACAACTTACAACTAAGTTCACCAAAAAGTTCTTTCCTCCTGGAAGAACTGCAGCAGTTAGGAGCAAAATTCTGCACTTTCATCAACCCGATGGAGAATCTATCACCAACTCCTGGAGTCGTTACAAAGATCTTATTCAACAAGCTCCACACCACGGTATTAACCTTTAGTTGCTTGTTCAAATCTTTTACGACAATGTCTCCCGAAAGGATCAGAAAGGGATTGATTTCTCAACTGGCCGGAGAATCGCGAACCTCACCGCAGAAGAAGGGTGGAACCGAATAGAGGAATACATCCAATATCAAGACAGCCATTGGAATGAGCAAGAAAACGCATCAAGCATTTCTACTTTCTCAAGTGAAGAGTTATCCTTCGATTATCGAATTGAGAAAGCACAAAAGAAACTAGCTTACCTCATAAAATCACCAGAACCAAAAAGGCTGATTAACCCATATCTCATATGCGACATATGTGGAGGACCGCACGAGAGCGATGAGTGCGATGACACACACCGAGAAAGCGTCTTCCTCTCTAGTCATGATATTTATGATGACCCTTCACTCCTCACATTCTATCAAAACGATGAATGTGATCCTTGGGGCAATCTAGAATGGAGAACGGAAGGAAAGGACGGACCTGAGTACACCATCCGTGATCCTTTTGAAGAAAAACTCAGGCAATTCACCATGGAAGGGGCTGCACTCTTGAAAGGTCTTGAGGAATTTATCCGAGAGCAGCAAGCTGAATTAGAAAGTCAGTTCACTAATCTTCACAAAAGAATGAGTGGACCCGGCCTAACCCTTCACGATCCAACTTGCGCAATCACTACTCGATCAGGAACTACTACCAAGGATCCCCCACATCTCAACCGGAACCCCATCACAAGGGAACCCGAGTTAGGAAATGAGGCGATTCCCACACCTCTTCCAACTCCTCACGATCCTCCCCCATAAACACCAGCACCAGCCCAGCGACCAACTCTCGCACGGATTCCCTATCCCTCTCGTCTAAAGAATCAAAAGGCTGAAGAAGAAAATGAAAGAATATTGTCTTATTTGAAACAAACATCCGTCAACATACCACTCCTTGATGTATTCTATCACATCCCTAAACATGGTAGATACTTCAAGAGGTTGATATCTAATCGGAAAAAGCTTGAAGGATTGATATCATTAGGAGAAGAATGTTCAGCTATCATCCAAAAGAGCATGCCCAAGAAGAAGGAAGATCCGGGCAGTTTTACCATTCCTTGCTCTATAGGGGTACTTTCTATGAAAAACGCCCTGGCAGATCTTGGGGCAAGCATTAACCTGATGCCTCACTCCCTGTTTCTTAAACTCGGATATTCAGGGCTTAAACCAACTAGGATGAGTATCTAATTAGCTGATCGATCAATCAAGTATCCCATTGGAGTTTGTGAGAACGTTCTTGTAAGGGTGGGGGAATTCAATTTTCCAGTCGATTTCGTAATTTTAGAGATGGAGGAAGATAATTCCGTCCCAATAATCCTTGGAAGACCCTTCTTGGCTACAGCTCGTGCCATCATTGATGTTCATGATGGTAAACTTACTTTACGAGTAGGATCCGAGAGCTTAACTTTCGACATTAAGGATTCTATGAGACACTCTTCTCCCTGCGGTCGCCCCGTATATTTAATTGAAGAAGTTGATGAATTTGTTGACGACATAGATGGCTGCATTGACGAGTATCTATTAAACGAATTCATAAATAATGATAACAACATAATATACGACGACCAAGAAATTGAGGTGGTTGGAGCTGTGTCCTTTTATCCTCGTCAGGATGAAATTGAACCTATTGAGCTTCAAAGGCCGGAAAACAAGCTAAAACCATCGATCAAAGAGCCTCCTACCTTAGAACTGAAAGATCTCCCAAGTCATTTGGAATACGCCTTCCTTCAAGGGGAGGACCAACTCCCTGTCATCATAAGCTCTTCGTTAACCACTATGCAGAAAGAGAAGCTCTTAGAAGTTTTAAAAGAGTACAAAGGAGTGATTGCGTGGAGTGTTGCTGACATTAAGGGAATCGATTCGACATTCTGTACTCACAAAATCCTCATGGAGGAAGATTAAAAACCAACCGTTCAACCGCAAAGGCGGGTTAACCCTAACATCAAAGAGGTAGTGAAAAAAGAGGTCATTAAGCTTCTGGATGCAGGTCTCATCTACCCCATATCAGACAGCCCATGGGTCAGCCCGGTCCAAGTGGTTCCAAAAAAAGGAGGGATGATGGTTGTAAAAAATGAGAAGGGTGAGTTGGTGCCGCAAAGAACGGTTACTGGGTGGCGTGTATGCATTGACTACAGAAAGCTGAATGATGCCACCCGGAAAGACCATTTTCCTCTGCCGTTTATTGACCAAATGCTTGAAAGGTTAGCAGGGCACGAATACTACTGTTTCCTTGATGGCTTTTCAGGATACTTCCAAATTCCAATTGCTCCTGAAGATCAGGAGAAAACTACATTTACATGTCCTTACGGAACGTTCACCTATAAGCGAATGCCCTTCGGGTTATGTAACGCACCCGCAACCTTTCAACGATGTATGATGGCCATATTCCACGAGTTAATTGAGGACAACATGGAGGTCTTCATGCATGATTTCTCGGTGTTTGGAAATTCTTTCGACCTTTGTCTTTCCAACCTTAGGAAGATGTTGAAGCGATGCGAGGAAACTAATTTGGTTTTAAATTGGGAAAAATGTCATTTCATGGTAAAAGAAGGAATTGTCTTAGGGCATAAAGTCTCGGGGAATGGAATTGAGGTCGATAGAGCAAAAATCGAAGCAATTTCCAAACTCCCTTATCCTACTACCGTTAAAGCCATTTGCAGCTTTCTTGGTTATGCAGGTTTTTATCGAAGGTTTATTAAAGATTTTTCGAAAATTGCCCGGCCAATGACACAGCTTCTTGTTAAGGATGCACCTTTTGATTTTTCTGGAGAATGCAAGGAAGCATTTAACCGACTAAAGAAAGATCTCACTCAAGCACCTATAATGGTCACCCCTGATTGGTCTCAGCCATTCGAAATCATGTGTGATGCTAGTGATTATGCTGTCGGCGCAGTGCTCGGCCAAAGGAAGGAAAAGCATTTTCAACCAATCTACTATGCTAGCAAAACCATGAATGTAGCACAAGAGAACTATACAACCACTGAGAAAGAACTTTTAGCCGTTGTCTTTGCCTTCGACAAATTCAGGCAATATCTCGTTCTCTCTAAAACTGTCGTCTTCACCGATCACTCCGCCTTACGCTATTTGTTTTCAAAACAAGATGCTAAACCTCGCTTGATTAGGTGGATCCTATTACTTCAAGAATTCGACATTGAGATTCGAGATAAAAAGGGGGCTGAAAATCTCGCTATTGATCATCTGTCACGCTTGGAGAACCCTGATCTTGAGATGTTGGATCACACCGATATTCGCGATTCTTTTCCCGAGGAACGGCTAATGGCGATTAAAGAGATTGAGCCATGGTATGCGGATTATGCTAACTACCTGTCCAGTAGAGTTCTGCCAAATTACATGACCAAACAAGATAAAAAGAAGTTCTTCACCACGCTAAAACATTACTTCTGGGATGAACCCTTCCTTTTCCGTATATGTCCCGATCAAATCATTCGACGTTACGTGGCCGGTAGAGAGATTGATCGAGTTCTGAAGGAATGTCATGCGGGACCATCTGGAGGACATCACGGTGTGAATATCACGGCATGAAAGGTTTTCGACGCCGGATTCTATTGGCCTACTGTTTTTCGAGACGTTAAGAGATTAGTTCAAATGTGTGATGCATGCCAACGATCAGGAAATATTTCACGACGGGATGAGTCACCTCAGAACTATATCCAAGTCTGCGAAATATTTGACGTGTGGGGAATAGACTTTATGGGACCCTTTCCCTCTTCCGGAGGAAATGAATACATTCTCGTAGCTATCGACTATGTATCCAAATGGGTAGAGGCTCAGGCCCTTAGAACTAATGATGCGAGGGTAGTTATTCACTTTCTTAAAAAGCTCTTCGCGCGATTTGGGATTCCCAAAGCATTA